>CAKXYN010000550.1:0-71867 GCA_935064755.1 Tragelaphus eurycerus
ACTTCACTCTGTGTAATAGGCTCCAGTTTCATCCACCTCATTAGAACTGATTCAAATGTATTCTTTTTAATGGCTGAGTAATACTCCATCGTGTATATGTACCACTGCTTTCTTATCCATTCATCTGCTGATGGACATCTAGGTTGCTTCCAAGTCCTGGCTATTGTAAACAGTGCTGCTATGAACATTGGGGTACACGTGTGTCTTTCAATTCTGGTTTTCTCAGTGTGTATGCCCAGCAGTGGGATTGCTAGATCATAAGGCAGTTCTATTCCCAGTTTTTTGAGGAATCTCCATACTGTTCTCCAAAGTGGCTGTACTAGTTTGCATTCCCACCAACAGTGTAAGACGGTTCCCTTTTCTCCACACCCTCTCCAGCATTTATTGTTTGTGGACTTTTGGATCGCAGCCATTCTGACTGGCGTGAAATGGTACCTCATAGTGGTTTTGATTTGCATTTCTCTGATAATGAGTGATGTTGAGCATCTTTTCATGTGTTTGTTAGCCATCTGTCTGTCTTCTTTGGAGAAATGTCTATTTAGTTCCTTGGCCCATTTTTTGATTGGGTCATTTATTTTTCTGGAATTGAGTTGTAGGAGTTGCTTGTATATTTTTGAGATTAGTTGTTTGTCTGTTGCTTCATTTCTTATTATTTTCTCCCATTCTGAAGGCTGTCTTTTCACCTTGCTTATAGTTTCCTTTGTTGTGCAGAAGCTTTTTAAGTTTAACTAGGTCCCATTTGTTTATTTTTTATTTTATTTCCAATATTCTGGGAGGTGGGTCATAGAGGATCCTGCTGTGATGTATGTCAGAGAGTGTTTTGCCTACGTTTTCCTCTAGGAGTTTTATGGTTTCTGGTCTTACATTTAGATCTTTAATCAATTTTGAGTTTATTTTTGTGTATGGTGTTAGAAAGTGTTCTACTTTCATTCTTTTACAAGTGGTTGACCAGTTTTCCCAGCACCACTTGTTAAAGAGATTGTCTTTAATCCATTGTATATTCTTGCCTCCTTTGTCAAAGATAAGGTGTCCATATGTGCATGGATTTATCTCTGGGCTTTCTATTTTGTTCCATTGATCTATATTTCTGTCTTTGTGTCAGGACCATACTGTCTTGATGACTGTGGCTTTGTAGTAGAGCCTGAGGTCAGGCAGGTTGATTCCTCCAGTTCCATTCTTCTTTCTCAAGATAGCTTTGGCTATTCGAGGTTTTTTGTATTTCCATACAAATTGAGAAATTATTTGTTCTAGCTCTGTGAAGAATACCATTGGTAGCTTGAAGGGGATTGCATTGAATCTATAAAGTGCTTTGGGTAGTATACTCATTTTCACAATATTGATTCTACCAATCCATGAACATGGTATATTTCTCCATCTATTAGTGTCCTCTTTGATTTCTTTCACTAGTGTTTTATAGTCTTCTAAATATAGGTCTTTAATTTCTTTAGGAAGATATATTCCTAAGTATTTTATTCTTTTCATTGCAATGGTGAATGGAATTGTTTCCTTAATTTCTCTTTCTATTTTCTCATTCTTAGTGTACAGGAATGCAAGGGATTTCTGTGTGTTGATTTTATATCCTGCAACTTTACTATATTCATTGATTAGTTCTAGTAATTTTCTGGTGGAGTCTTTAGGGTTTTCTACGTAGAGGATCATGTCATCTGCAAACAGTGAGAGTTTTACTTCTTCTTTTCCAATTTGGATTCCTTTTATTTCTTTTTCTGCTCTGATTGCTGTGGCCAAAACTTCCAAAACTATGTTGAATAGTAATGGTGAAATCCTTGTCTTATTCCTGACTTTAGAGGAAATGCTTTCAATTTTTCACCATTGAGGATAATGTTTGCTATGGGTTTGTCATATATAGCTTTTATTATGTTGAGGTATGTTCCTTCTATTCCTGCTTTCTGGAGAGTTTTTATCATAAATGGATGTTGAACTTTGTCAAAGGCTTTCTCTGCATCTATTGAGATAATCATATGGTTTTTATTCTTCAGTTTGTTAATGTGGTGTATTACGTTGATTGATTCGTGGATATTGAAGAATCCTTGCATTCCTGGGATAAAGCCCACTTGGTCATGGTGTATGATCTTTTTAATGTGTTGTTGGATTCTGATTGCTAGAATTTTGTTAAGGATTTTTGCATCTATGTTCATCAGTGATATTGGCCTTTAGTTTTCTTTTTTTGTGGCATCTTTGTCCGGTTTTGGTATTAGGGTGGTGGTGGCCTCATAGAATGAGTTTGGAAATTTGCCTTCCTCTGCAATTTTCTGGAACAGTTTGAGTAGGATAAGTGTTAGCTCTTCTCTAAATTTTTGGTAGAATTCAGCTGTGAAGCTGTCTGGACCTGGGCTTTTGTTTGCTGGAAGATTTCTGATTACAGTTTCAATTTCCTTGCTTGTGATGGGTCCGTTAAGATTTTCTATTTCTTCCTGATCCAGTTTTGGAAAGTTGTACTTTTCTAAGAATTTGTCCATTTCTTCCACATTGTCCATTTTATTGCCATATAATTGCTGATAGTAGTCTCTTATGATCCTTTGTATTTCTGTGTTGTCTTTTGTGATCTCTCCATTTTCATTTCTAATTTTATTGATTTGATTTTTCTCCCTTTGTTTCTTGATGAGTCTGGCTAATGGTTTGTCAATTTTATTTACCCTTTCAAAGAACCAGCTTTTGGCTTTGTTGATTTTTGCTATGGTCTCTTTTGTTTCTTTTGCATTTATTTCTGCCCTAATTTTTAAGATTTCTTTACTTCTACTAACCTTGGGGTGCTTCATTTCTTACTTTTCTAGTTGCTTTAGGTGTAGAGTTAGGTTGTTTATTTGGCTTTTTTCTTGTTTCTTGACATATACCTGTATTGCTATGAACTTTCCCCTTAGGACTGCTTTTACAGTGTCCCACAGGTTTTGGGTTGTTGTGTTTTCATTTTCATTCATTTCTATGCAGATTTTGATTTCTTTTTTGATTTCTTCTGTGATTTGTTGGTTATTCAGCAGCAGGTTGTTCAGCCTCCATATGTTGGAATTTTTAATAGTTTTTCTCCTGTTATTGAGATTTACTCTTACTGCATTGTGGTCAGAAAAGATGCTTGGAATGATTTCAATTTTTCTGAACTTACCAAGGCTAGATTTATGGCCCAGGATGTGGTCTATCCTGGAGAAGGTTCTGTGTGCGCTTGAGAAAAAGGTGAAATTCATTGTTTGGGGATGAAATGTCCTATAGATATCAATTAGGTCTAACTGGTCTATTGTATCGTTTAAAGTTTGTGTTTCCTTGTTGATTTTCTGTTTAGTTGATCTATCCATTGGTGTGAGTGGGGTATTAAAGTCTCCCACTATTATTGTGTTATTGTTGATTTCTCCTTTCATATTTGTTAGTATTTATCTTATATATTGCGGTGCTCCTATGTTGGGTGCATATATATTTATAATTGTTCTATCATCTTCTTGGATTGATCCTTTGATCATTATGTAGTGACTTCCTTTGTCTCTTTTCACAGCCTTTGTTTTAAAGTCTATTTTATCTGATATGAGTATTGCTACTCCTGCTTTCTTTTGGTCCCTATTTGCATGGAAAATCTTTTTCCAGCCCTTTACTTTCAGTCTGTATGTGTCCCCTGTTTTGAGGTGGGTCTCTTGTAGACAACATATGTAGGGGTCTTGTTTTTGTATCCATTTGGCCAGTCTCTGTCTTTTGGTTGGGGCATTCAACCCATTTACATTTAAGGTAATTATTGATAAGTATGATCCCGTTGCCATTTACTTTATTGTTTTGGGTTCGAATTTATACACCCTTTTTGTGTTTCCTGTCTAGAGAATGTCCTTTAGTATTTGTTGGAGAGCTGGTTTGGTGGTGCTGAATTCTCTCAGCTTTTGCTTGTCTGTAAAGCTTTTGATTTCTCCTTCATATTTGAATGAGATCCTTGCTGGGTACAATAATCTGGGCTGTAGGTTATTTTCTTTCATCACTTTAAGTATGTCTTTCCATTCTCTCCTGGCTTGGAGAGTTTCTATTGAAAGATCAGCTGTTATCCTTATGGGAATCCCCTTGTGTGTTATTTGTTGTTTTTCCCTTGCTGCTTTTAATATTTGTTCTTTTTGTTTGATCTTTGTTAATTTGATTAATACATGTCTTGGGGTGTTTCGCCTTGGGTTTATCCTGTTTGGGGCTCTCTGGGTTTCTTGGACTTGAGTGATTATTTCCTTCCCCATTTTAGGGAAGTTTTCAACTATTATCTCCTCTAGTATTTTCTCATGGTCTTTCTTTCTGTCTTCTTCTTCTGGGACTCCTATGATTCGAATGTTGTAACGTTTAATGTTATCCTGGAGGTCTCTGAGATTGTCCTCATTTCTTTTAATTCGTTTTTCTTTTTTCTCCTCTGCTTTATTTATTTCTACCATTCTATCTTCTAATTCACTAATTCTATCTTCTGCCTCTGTTATTCTACTATTTGTTGCCTCCAGAGTGTTTTGGATCTCATTTATTGCATTATTCATTATATATTGACTCTTTTTTATTTCTTCTAGGTCCTTGTTAAACCTTTCTTGTATCTTCTCAATGCTTTTCTCCAGGCTATTTATCTGTGATTCCATTTTGATTTCCGGATTTTGGATTAATTTCACTATCATTATTCGGAATTCTTTATCAGATAGATTCACTATTTCTTCCCCTTTTGTTTGGTTTGGTGGGCATTTATCCTGTTCCTTTACCTGCTGGGAATTCTGTCTCTTGATTTTGTTTAAATTGCTGAGTTTGAGGTGTCCTTACTGTATTCTGGCAGTTTGTGGAGTTCTCTTTATTGTGGCGTTTCCTCACTCTGTGTGGGTTTGTACAGGTGGATTGTCAAGGTTTCTTGTTTAGGGAAGCTTGTGTCGATGTTCTGGTAGATGGAGCTGGATTTCTTCTCTCTGGAGTGCAATGGAGTGTCTAGTAATGAGTTATGAGATGTCTATGATTTTGGGGTGACTTTGGGTAGCCTGTATATTGGAGCTCAGGGCTGTGTTCCTGTGTTTCTGGAGAATTTGCTTGGTATGTTTTGCCGTGGAACTTGTTGGCTCTTGTGTGGTGCTTGGTTTCAGTGTAGGTATGGAGGCATTTGATGAGCTCCTGTCAATTAATGTTCCATGGAATCAGGGTTTGGACTTAAGCCTCCTGCTTCCAGTTATCGGTCTTATTTTTACAGTAGTCTCAAAACTTCTCCTTCTATACTTCACTCCACAACTGGACCGCTCAGAGATGTTCACGGAGTTATACAGAGAAGAGAAGAGGGAGGAAGGAGACAGAGGTGATCAGGAGGGTAAAAGGAGGGAATGAAAAGGAGAGAGACAGATCCAGTCAGTAATCAGTTCCCTAAGTGTTTTCCTTTATTTGGAACACTCAGAAATTCACAGAGTTGGATAGAGTAGAGAGGGGTTAGGGAGGAGACACAGGCGGACTGGTGGAGAAAATGGAGAGTCCAGAGGTGGTGAGAACAGTCAAGCCAGTAATCTCACTCCCTAGTAAAAAGTGGGTACTGAAGATTAGGTTCTTAAAAGTACAGAATTGGTAGCAAATCAGATCAGATCAGATCAGTCGCTCAGTCGTGTCTGACTCTTTGCGACCCCATGAACCGCAGCACACCAGGCCTCCCTGTCCATCTCCAGCTCCCGGTGGTCACTCAGACTCGCATCCATCGAGTCAGTGATGCCATCCAGCCATCTCATCCTCTGTCGTCCCCTTCTCCTCCTGCCCTCAATCCCTCCCAGCATCAGAGTCTTCTCCAATGAGTCAACTCTTCGCATGAGATGGCCAAAATACTGGAGTTTCAGCTTTAGCATCATTCCTTCTAAAGAAATTCCAGGATTGATCTCCTTCAGAATGGACTGGTTGGATCTTCTTGCAGTCCAAGGGACTCTCAAGAGTCTTCTCCAACACCACAGTTCAAAAGCATCAATTCTTCGGCGCTCAGCCTTCTTCACAGTCCAGCTCTCACATCCATACATGACCACAGGAAAGACCATAGCCTTGACTAGGCGAACCTTTGTTGGTAAAGTAATGTCTCTGCTTTTGAATATGCTATCTAGGTTGGTCATAACTTTCCTTCCAAGGAGCAAGCGTCTTTTAATTTCATGGCTGCAGTCACCATCTGCAGTGATTTTGGAGCCCAGAAAAACAAAGTCTGACACTGTTTCCACTGTTTCCCCATCTATTTCCCATGTAGTGATGGGACCAGATGCCATGATCTTCGTTTTCTGAATGTTGAGCTTTAAGCCAACCTTTTCACTCTCCACTTTCACTTTCATCAAGAGGCTTTTTAGCCCCTCTTCACTTTCTGCCATAAGAGTGGTAGCAAATACCTAAAAGCAAAAATTACAAATCTAGAGTAGAGTTTGGAGATTCAAAAGTACAGTGTTAAAGAAAAGAAGAAGGAAAGAGAGAAAAAGAAAAAAAGAAAAAAAAAGGAGTCACAAAAGTTATAAAGAAAATATAGGTACAAAATGATAACCAATATTAAAAAACAAAAGTTAAAAATCTAGATTAGAGTTTGGAGTTTCAATAATACAATGTTAAAGAAAAGAAGAAGAAAAAGAAAGATAGAAGGAAAAAAAGAGAAAAAAGAAAGAAATAAAGAAAGAAAATAAAAACAAAACCAAAAACAAACAAAGTCACAAAAATTATAAAGAAGATATAGGCACAAATTGATTACATATACCAGAAAGCATAAATTAAAGATCTAGATTAGATTTGGAATTTCAGGAATACAATGTCAAAGAAAAGATGAAGAGATAGAAAGAGGGAGGAAAAAAAAAGACACAAAAGTTATAAAAAAAAAAAAAGAATAGGTACAAAATTGATAACAATTACCAATAAGCTAAACTTATGAATCTAGAGCAGAGTTTGGAGTTTCAAAAATACAATCTTAAAGAAAAGGAAAAAAAAAAAAAGAAAGAAAGAAAAAAAAAGGGTCGCAAAAGTTATAAAAAATATATATGTGAAGTTTGTTTTTTTTTTTTTTTTTTAAAGAAGGGTCTTTTATTTATTTATTTATTTTTATCTATTTTTTTTTTTTTTTACAAAGTAATAATAGGCTCTAAAAGTGAAAATTAGAGGAGTACTAGAGGATAAAAAAAAATTAAAAAAAATTTTTTAATAAAGAAAAAACAGAAAGAAAGAAAAAATGATGGTAAAAATAGTAAAAATATATATAAGACTTTCTCTGTTATTGTTGTGGGTATTGTGGGTTCAGTTCATTTTCAGCTAGTTCCTTGTTCCAGCTTAAATTTCTCAAGATCTATAGGCCCCTTTTTCTGTAGTTGGTACTAACCACGGGGTTTTAGTTTATTGTCTGTCGCTTCCATGGCGGTTCCCTCTGTTATAGCTTCTTCTGTTTGCTGGTCTCTTCAGTGTGTGATTTCCGTCCTGATGCAAAGCGGGTGGTGGTGGACACCCTTTTTTTTTTTTTTTTTTAGGCTCACTTGTTCAGTCGCGCTGTGGGGAGGGAGGGACGCTGTAAATAAATATCACTGGCGTGTGCTCGCAGTGGCTCAGCCCCACTGGGTCTGCCCCCACTCATGGCGCACGCAGCCTCCCTGCCCACTCTGCTTAGGCTCTCTGTTTCCCCGCCGGAACCATCCGCGGCCGGCCCTGGGCTGCTTGCCCCTCCCAGGTCTAAGCCACTCAAGTTCAGGCACTCGGGTAGTCCTCAGAGGCCTAGGCTTGGTTGGGCCTGCGTTTTGTGCCCTTCACAGATTCCAGCAGTGCAGGCAATGAGGTGTTTAGCAAGCGCGGCTTCTGCGACTTATCGCCTCCTCGCCACTCGGTTTTCTAGGTGTACAACCGGCGCACTTTCTTAGGCGAATGTTAGCTGACCAGAGCCCCAAGAAGTCTTAGTTAGCAAAGAACCCTGCTTACCGTTTTGTGGATAATATCACTCTGGGGCTGCGATTGCCTCCCTCCGGCTCTGGCTGCCTGTTACCGGAGGGGAATGGTCTGCAGCCGGCTCTCTCTGTACAGTCCTTTGTTCTGTGAGTGGGCCTGGCAGTGTCTTGGGTTAGGGCTGGCTTTTCATGTGGTAGGTATCCCACAGTCTGGTTTGCTAGCCCAAATTATTTCGCTCAGGTAGCGCTTGGGATATTCAGGCCAGATGCTTACTCTAAGCAATGTAGCCCATGATGCAGCCCGCGTGGAGTCTCCCTGCCCAGCCCCTGCTTGCTAATGGCGGATGCAGGTGTTTGCGTTGCTTCTCCGCTGGGGAAGTTATCGTAAGGCTCATAGTCTGTGGGTTTTAATTGTTTATTTATTTTCCTCCCTATTATGTTGCCCTCCGTGCTTCCCAGGCTCGGCACAGACTCGGCAGTGAGAATGTTTCCTGGTGTTTGGAAACTTCTCTTTTTTAAGACTCCCTTCCCTGGACAGAGGTCCGTCCCTCCCTCTTTGTCTCTTTTTTGTCTTTTATATTTTTTCCTACCTCCTTTAGAAGGCCATGAGTTGCTTTTCTGGGTATCTGATGTCCTCTGCTGGCATTCCGAAGTTTTGTGGAATTTACTCAGAGTTTAAATGTTCTTTTGATGAATTTGTGGAGGAGAAAGTGTTCTCCCCGTCCTATTCCTCTGCCATCTTAGCTCCTCCCCCAATATCTAGTCTCTTAAGTTTTGTGGTTATAATACAATATTATTATCTGTATTGACTATGGGGCCACTAGATCTCTAGGACTTGTCTCTTAGCTGCAAGTTTGTACCCTTAAATAATTTCTCCCTTATGCCCCTACCACCCAGCCCGTGGTAGCCACCATTTTACTCTGGGTTTTTATGAGGTTTTTTTTTTTTTTTAGATTTATTTTTTGTGTTATATTCTGCATATAAGTGCTGTCATATAGTATTTATCTTTCTTTGTGTGATTTACCTCACCCATCATATATTCCACCCACTCAAGTTCCATCTATGTTGTGGCAATTGGCAGGATTTCCTTCTTCCTCACGCCTGAATACTATTTCACTGTATGCACGTACCATATCATCATATCAATTGTGTTGACAGGCAATTCTGTTGTTTCCGTATCTTGTATATTGTGAATAATGCATTAGTAAACATGGGAGTGCATATATCTCTTTGATATTTTGTTTTCATTTCCTTTCAACGTATACTTAGGTGTAGAATTGCTGGATCATGTGGTAGTTCTATTTTTAATGTTTTGAGGAACCTTTGTCTTGTTTCCATAGTGACTGAAGCAATTTAAATCCTACCAGAAGTGTACAATGGTTCCCTTTTATCCACATCTTCACCTATACTTACTAGATATTATCTTCTTGATGATAACCAAAGGAATTAAATAGAGCTTTTCCAAAAATGACATCCAAATGGCTTCCCAAGTGGCTCAATGGTAAAGGATCTGCCTGCCAATGCAGGAGTTGCAGGAGACACGGGTTCAATCCCTGGGTTGGGAAGATCCCCTGGAGTAGGAAATGGCAACCCATGCCAGTGTTCTTGTCTGGAAAATTCCATAGACAGAGGAGCCTGGCAGACTACTGAGCATGTACACACACACACACACACACATATATACCAACACACACACACATGCATACCTACAGGTATATATATGCACATACACACAAGTAAGAATCTAATATTATTTTGCTTTGGACATCATTTATTTATGGATAAAACAGTTTTTAATTTATTTGAGATGCTCTTTATTATTTTATTTTTTCTATAAAATAAAATCTCTGTGTGTGTTTTCTGTTCTTTAGATATTTATACACACATGTATCTAAAAAACTTTTAAGGCATCTATCATAGGAATAGGTTTAGAAAAACATATATAAATGAAGCATCAATGAAATAACTTTGAAGAAAGAATGAGAAAAATTATTGTACCAGATAACCTGGGCAATGTTATAGTGGCAATTTAGTAGAAAAGCAAGATATACAGATTAAGGTAGGAGAGAAAAAGTGTAGCATTATATATTTCACATAATAAACATAAAGATGCTGTTAACTAAGTGTTTACTACATACAAGATATTATAAAGTATATTACATGTATTATCTCACTGATTCTAATAAAATCCAGAATCTCCTTTTTACAAATGGGAAAACCAAGACTTAAAAACTTAATTTCCCTTGTCAGAAAAAGTTCAGAGTAGGCCTCAAATCCAAATCTATCTGACTCCAAAAGCCATCATCTTAACTGCTGTGCTATACTACTTTTGTGAGATTATAGAAAACATAAAAGTTTATCTAGTGAGACAAATATTCCCCTGTCCCTGTATTCTAGATGAAATTTATTATTTGGATGTTGAGTAACAATGATGGATAATGTCTTCAACACACGTTTTACAGAAAATGGAGTAACATTTTAAAAATGGTCATTTCTTATATCAGCTTTTGATAACAGTTTATTTCATAACATTGAATTATAACTTAGTGCAGGCATTTCTATGGACAACAAGGCTGAGACAGTGCAGATATGTTGCTATCTGGGATCAGCTTGGCTCAGGAATGTGTGTATCATATGCCCATCCTAGGAAGAGCCATAGAGAATTAGAAAGTAGGGCTTACTTTTTAAAAATTATCAAGTAAATGGCAGATTCTATTAGTGAGGAAAACAAGTCATACAGAAAAGTCAATGTAAGTTAGCAGTTATCTGTCTTCAAAATAACTGAGATAGTTTCCTAATGAAAGAGCAGAACTGAGAACTGAAGCTGGGTTGATTACTTGTTCTCTATGTGAAGCTTTGAGTCATGTGGAATTACACTTAGTGCCAAGTTAAAAAGTGCCAGGATTAAAGGGCTTCAGAAGCCTGATTTACCACTACAGCCCAACACTCACGAAGTGCTGGGCATAGGACATATGTTAGGTAAATATTTCTACAATAAATTAATTAATAATAGCATGAAAGAATGGAGGATTTCCCAAGGACATCATTTTTTTAAAAGAGCTATGGGTGTATCTTTCTGCTCAGTTTTGAGATCACATTAAGAACTTTGACAATATATGAAGATTTGATTATGTTTTCATTTTTGTTAATAACTTTCACTAATGGGAGCTTTTCCTTCAACTAATAATGTAGCAGTTATATACATACACTGTAGTAAATTGTTCTTTGTACTTAACATCAATAAATCTTCATCAAAACCATTATAGAATTTGTTTTTTCTTTTCATAGAAAAACATAAAGGCTCAGAAGGGTTAAGCATCTTATTCTATGTTGTACAGCTGTGAGTAGCTAGGGTTTTGTCTGTCTTCCCAAGCCCAAACCCTTTATGATTCTACAAACCTATTATGGAACCACATTTTCTCTCTTTTGTGTCTTTGAGAAATGTTAATTATAAATGTTTCAAATTATACTAGAATTTAAAGTAAATCCTCTTTTGTCATTTAAGGGGGAATATTTAAATGAGAGAGAGATACCAAACGAAAGGAGAGAATCAGAGTTTTCCTCTTTTGTCTTTTTTCCTCTTTCATTGATTGGCAACTGACTAGCACACCACAGGGACTACATGAATGTAACTTTTTTTTTTTTAGGGGTAAATCGCACAGCCTAGCAAGAATGGCATTACTGTTTACATGCATGAGCTCTGATTTCAAATGAGTACCCAACCCTATTCAACATTCTATATTTCCCTTTTATACTCACTATTTTCAGAAATGTTTACTGTAAATATTTTCTTACTTTTCTGATTCATTCAATCTCTGCTAAGGTACCAAGGCATTTCCACCTCCAGATAAGCTCATATTATAGACAGAATATAAAAGTGATCATATGAATGTTTTCTCTTATTCCAACACTAAATCTGCCAACAATCCTGGATCTGCTTCCATACTAGTTTTCTTGGGATTCGATGAAGGAAGAGCAAGACATTATGACTTTCTGACTTTAAAATTCATGAAAACATTCCTGTGGACCCTTAAAATCATTTGTCCCTTGAGAAAGATATCACAACCTTCTCCAGTAATCTTGTTTGGCAAACCCTATGGTCAGAGGAGCCTGGCCAGCTCCACAGTTCTTGGGGTTGCAAAAAAGTTGGACACAATTTAGTGACTAAATCACCACCACCATAAAACCATTTGTAAGCCACTAAAACTCTTCCTACTCTGCTAAAGAGTAAGTGGGCTCTGAGGAAGAGCCTTTCTCACTATCCAATACTAATTCTTCTTAATCACTGGATTGCATCTCCTCCCATCTGCTCAAAGAACTTTCTATTTTAGTTTCCCCTTCTCATTATATTAACCACTTTTTAAAATATTGTATTTTTATCACCAGTATGAAAATAAGCTTTAGTGTCTTCTTGTTTTAAAACAAAGAACAACAGAACATTTGCTTATTATCCTAACCCTGTTGCTAACCTCTGTTTCCACTTCCATCTAGAGCTAAGTTTCTCTTAGTTCTGCCTTTCTTTGAGATTAAGCAAACATTTTTAATAATAATTATTTTCTTCTATTTGCTCATAGTAATGCATTATTCTTTTAATTGCTATCCAAGGGACTTTCTAGTATCCTCTAGTATAAGTTGAATACAAATGGTGAAGACAGCCATCCTTGCTTTTTCACAATCTTAGACAGAAAGCATGCAATTTTTCACCATTACAAGTGATGTTAGCTGTAGGATTTTGGTATATGCCCTTTAACCAAAATCAAAGAAGCTATTTCTGTTCCTAGTCTGCTAAGGGTTTTAAACACATTGCTTTTTCCACATTTATTGAGATGATCATATGATTTTCTTCTCTAGACTGTTAATATGGTGAATTGCACTGACTGATTTTCCTCTCATTTTTTATTGTGGTAAAATGCATATAAAATTTACTATTTTAATCATTTTAGGTATAAACTTCGGTGGCATCAATTACATTCATATTGTTGTGAAACCATCATCACTATCCATTTCCAAAAGCATTATAATTTTCTAAGACTAAAATTCTGTATCCATCCAACAAAAACTCCATTTCCCTGTATCCCCAACCCCTGAAAATCACTATCCTATTTTCTGTATCTATGATTTCACTTCTGTAAGTACTTCATAAAAGAAAATACTACAATACTCATCTTTTTGAAACTGGCTTATTTCACTTAGTGTAGGGTTCATCCCTGTGGTAGCATGCTAAAGTTTTTTTAAGGCTGAATAAGATTTCATTGGTGCTTTCTGGGTGGTGCAGTGATAAAGAATCTGTCTGCCAATGCAGGAAGTATGGGTTCCATCCCTGGGTCAAGGATATTCCCTGGAGGAAGGCATGGCGACTCACTCTAGTATTCTTCCCTGGGAAATCCCATGGACAGACAAGCCTAGCGAGCTTGTCCATGGAGTTGCAAAAGAGTCAGACATTACTTAGTGACTAAACAACAAGGTTTCCTTGAATATATATGCCACATTTTCCTTATCTATTCATCCATGGATACTTGGGTGGTTTCCACACTTTAGCTATTGTGACTAATGATACTGTGAATACAGGTAAAGAAATACCTCTTTTAGAGCTTGTTTTCAATTCTTTCAAATATATGCTCCAAAGAGGAATTGCCAGATCATATGGCAACCCACTCCAGTATTCTTGTCTGGAGAATCCCCATAGACAGAGGACCCTGGCAGGCTACAGTCAATAGAATTGCAAATCACAGCACAGCACATGGTTAATTCTACTTTTTGAAACAACACCATATTATTTTTCACAATGGCTGTACAATTTTGCATCCCACAAGAGTTCCAATTTCTCCACATATTCACTTGTTCTTGTCATTCTTTTTTGATAGTAGCTGTCATAATGGGCATAAGATGGTATCTAATTGTAGTTTTGATTTTCATTTCCTTAATGATTAGGCTTAATCATTAATCTATTAATGCAAAGAAATAGAGGAAAACAACAGAATGGGAAAGACTAGAGATCTCTTCAAGAAAATTAGAGATACCAAGGGAACATTTCATGCAAAGATGGGCTCGATAAAGGACAGAAATAGTAGAGACCCAACAGAAGCAGAAGATATTAAGAAGAGGTGGCAAGAATACACAGAAGAACTGTACAAAAAAGATCTTCATGACCCAGATAATCCCAATGGTGTGATCACTCATTTAGAGCCAGCCATCCTGGAAAGTGAAGTCAAGTGGGCCTTAGAAAGCATGACTACAAACAAAGCTAGTGGAGGTGATGGAATTCCAGGTGAGCTATTTCAAATCCTAAAAGATGATGCTGTGAAAGTGCTGCACTCAATATGCCAGCAAATTTGGAAAACTAAGCAGTGGCCACAGGATTGGAAAAGGTCAGTTTTCATTCCAATCCTAAAGAAAGGCAATGCCAAAGAATGCTCAAACTACAATTGCACTCATCTCACATGCTAGGAAAGTAATGCTCAAAAATTTCCAAGCCAGGCTTCAGCAATATGTGAACTGTGAACTTCCTGATGTTCAAGCTGGTATTAGAAAAGGCAGAGGAACCAGAGATCAAATTGCCAACATCTGCTGGATCATGGAAAAGGCAAAAGAGTTCCAGAAAAACATCTATTTCTGCTTTATTGACTATGCCAAAGCCTTTGACTGTGTGGATCACAAGAAACTGTGGAAAATTCTTCAAGAGTGGGAATACCAGACCACCTGACTTGCCTCTTGAGAAATCTGTATGCAGGTCAAGAAGCAACAGTTAGAACCGGACATGGAACAACAGACTGGTTGCAAATAGGAAAAGGAGCACGTCAAAGCTGTATATTGTCACCCTGCTTAATTAACTTATATGCAGAGTACATCATGAGAAATGCTGGGCTGGAAGAAGCACAAACTGGAATCAAGATTGCCGGGAGAAATATCAAGAACCTCAGATATGCACATGACACCACCCTTATGGCAGAAAGTGAAGAGGAACTAAAAAGCCTCTTGATGAAAGTGAAAGTGGAGAGTGAAAAAGTTGACTTAAAGCTCAATATTCAGAAAACGAAGATCATGGCATCTGGTCCCATCACTTCATGGGAAATAGATGAGGAAACAGTGGAAACAGTGTCAGACTTTATTTTGGGGGGCTCCAAAATCACTGCAGATGGTGACTGCAGCCATGAAATTAAAAGACGCTTACTCCTTGGAAGGAAAGTTATGACCATCCTAGATAGCATATTCAAAAACAGAGACATTACTTTGCCAACAAAGGTCTGTCTAGTCAAAGCTATGGTTTTACCTGTGGTCATGTATGGATGTGAAAGCTGGACTGTGAAGAAGACTGAGCGCTGAAGAATTGATGCTTTTGAACTGTGGTGTTGGAGAAGACTGTTGAGAGTCCCTTGCACTGCAAGAAGATCCAACCAGTCCATTCTGAAGGAGATCAGCCCTGGGATTTCTTTGGAAGGAATGATGCTAAAGTTGAAACTCCAATACTTTGGCCACCTCATGCGAAGAGTTGACTCATTGGAAAAGACTCTGATGCTGGAAGGGATTGTGGGCAGGAGGAGAAGGGGACGACAGAGGATGAGGTGGCTGGATGGCATTGCTAACTCAATCGACGTGAGTTTGAGTGAACGCCAGGAGTTCGTGATGGACAGGGAGGCCTGGCGTGCTGCAATCATGGGGTTGCAAAGAGTCGGACACGACTGAGCGACTGAACTGAACTGAATGATTAGACTGTGCAGTGCTGGAGCAGTGAGCAGCTGAGAGGCGATTCCCATGTACAAGTGCAAAGGTGAAGCCCCAGCAAGATGGTAGGAGGGGTGAATTCACATTTAGAATCAAACCCCATTTCTGCCAGAGATGCTAAGAGGACTCAAACAAACCTTGTGTGCACCAGGACCCAGGGACCCCACAGAGACTGAGACAGAACTGTGTTTGAGTGTCTGCTGTGGAGGTATGAGTCAGCAGCGGACTGCCACAGGGACAAAGGCTCTGGGTACAGCAGACTTGGTTATGGCATAAGCCCTCTTGGAGGAGATCTCCATTAACCCTACCACAGAGCTGCCAGAACTTACACAGGACTTGGAAATAGACTCTTGGAGGGCACAAACAGAACCTTGTGCACAAGGACTCAGAAGAAAGGAGCAGTGACCCCAGAAGAGACTGACCCAGACTTGCCTGTGAGTGTCCAGGAGTCTCCAGTGGAGGCATGGGTTGGTGGTGGCCTGCTGCAGGGTTAGGGACACTGAGTGTTGCAGTACATGTATGGGATCTTTTGAAGGATGTTGCCATTAGCTTCATTACCGCCACCATAGTTTGGCCCCAGGTAAATAGCAAGGATTGGAATGAAAACTGACCTTTTCCAGTCCTGTGGCCACTGCTGAGTTTTCCAAATTTGCTGGCATACTGAGTGCAGCACTTTCACAGCATCATCTTTCAGGATTTGAAATAGCTCAACTGGAATTCTATCACCTCCACTAGCTTTGTTTGTAGTGATGCTTTCTAAGGCCCACTTGACTTCACATTCCAGGATGTCTAGCTCTAGGTGAGTGATCACGCCATCATGATTATCTGGGTCATGAAGATCTTTTTGTACAGTTCTTCTGTGTATTCTTGCCACCTCTTCTTAATATCTTCTTCTTTTGTTAGGTCCATACCATTTCTGTCTTTTATCGAGTCCATGTTTGCATGACATGTTCCCTTGGTATCTCTAATTTTCTTGAAGAGATCTCTAGTCTTTCCCATTCTGTTGTTTTCCTCTATTTCTTTGCACTGATTACTGAGGAAGGCCTTATCTCTCCTCGCTATTCTTTGGAACTCTGCATTCAAATGGGAATATCTTTCCTTTTCTCCTTTGCTTTTTGCTTCTCTTCTTTTCACAGCTATTTGTAAGGCCTCCCCAGACAGCCATCTTGCTTTTTTGCATTTCTTTTCCATGGGGATGGTCTTGATCCCTGTCTCCTATACAATGTCACGAACCTCTGTCCATAGTTCATCAGGCACTCTGTCTATCAGATCTAGTCCCTTAAATCTATTTCTCACTTCTACTGTATAATCGCAAGGGATTTGATTTAAGTCATACTGAATTGTCTAGTGGTTTTCTCCACTTTCTTCGTTTCAGTCTGAATGTGGCAATAAGGAGTTCATGATCTGAGTCACAGTCAGCTCCCGATCTTGCTTTTTCTGACTATATAGACCTTCTCTATCTTTAGCTGCAAAGAATACAATCAGTCTTATTTTGGTGTTGACCATCTGGTGATGTCCATGTGTAGTCTTCTCTTGTGTTGTCGGAAGAGGGTGTTTGCTATGACCAGTGCATTCTCTTGGCAGAACTCTATTAGCCTTTGTCCTGCTTCATTCCATATTACAAGGCCAAATTTGCCTGTTACTCCAGGTTTTTCTTCACTTCTTACTTCTGCATTCCAGTCCCCTATAATGAAAAGGACATCTTTTTTGTTGTATTAGTTCTAAAAGGTCTTATAGGTCTTCATAGAACCATTCAACTTCAGATTCTTCAGTATTACTGGTTGGGGCATAGACTTGGATTACCGTGATGTTGAATGGTTAGCCTTGGAAATTAACAGAGGTCATTCTTTCATTTTTGAGATTACATCCAAGTACTGCATTTTGGACTCTTTTGTTGCCTGTTTCTTTGCCAACAAAGGGCCCTCTAGTCAAGGCTATGGTTTTTCCAGTGGTCATGGATGGATGAGAGAGTTAGAATGTGAAGAAAGCTGAGTGCTCAAGAATTGATGCTTTTGAACTGTGGTGTTGAAGAAGACTCTTAAGAGTCCTTTGGACTGCAAGGAGATCCAACCAGTCCATCCTAAAGGAGACCAGTCCTGGGTGTTCATTGGAAGGACTGATGCTGTGGCTGAAACTCCAATACTTTGGCTACCTCATGCGAAAAGTTGACTCATTGGAAAAGACTCTGATGCTGGGAGTGATTGGGGGCAGGAGGAGAAGGGGACGACAGAGGATGAGATGGCTGGATGACATCACTGACTAGATGCACTTGAGTTTGCGTGAATTCCAGGAGTTAGTGATGGACAGGGAGGCCTGGTGTGCTGCGATTCTTGGGATCGCAAAGATTCGGACAAAACTGAAGGACTGAACTGAAATAGCAGGGAGGGAACACAGCTCTACCCATTAACAGAAAATTGGATTAAAGATTTACTGTGCATGGCCCTGTGGATGAGAACAAGACCCAGTTTCCCCCTCAGTCCCTCCCATAGGGAAGCTTCCATAAGCCTCTTATCCTTATCCATGAGAGGGCAGACACAATGAAAACCACAATCACAGAAAACTAACCAATCTAATCACATGGACCACAGCCTTGTCTAACTCAATGAAACTATGAGCCATGCCATGTAGGGTCATGGTGGAGAGTTCTGACAAAATGTGATTACTGGAGTGAGGAATGGCAAACCACTTCAGTATTCTTTCCTTGAGAACCCCATAAACAGTATGAAAAGGCAAAAAGATAGGACACTGAAAGATGAACTCTCCAGGTTGGTAGGTGCCCAACACGCTACTGGAGATCAGTGGAGAAACAGCTCCAGAAAGAATGAAGAGACAGAGCCAAAGCAAAAACAACACCCAGTTGTGGATGTGACTGGTGATAGAAGCAAGGTCTGATGGCTGTAAAGAGCAATATTGCCTAGGAACCTGGAATGTTAGGTCCATGAATAAAGGCAAATTGGAAGTGGTCAAATAGGAGATGGCAAGAGTGAATGTCAACATTTTAGGAATCAGCAAACTAAAATGGACTAAAATGGGTGAATTTAACTCAAATGACCATTATATCTACTACTGTGGGCAAGAATCCCTTAGAAGTAATGGAGTAGCCATCATAGTCAACAAAAGAGTCCAAAATGCAGTACTTGGATGCAATCTCAAAAATGAAAGAATGACTTCTGTTCTTTTCCAAGGCAAACCATTTAATATGATGGTAATCCAAGTCTATGCCCCAACCAGTAATACTGAAGAAGCTGAAGTTGAATGGTTCTATGAAGACCTATAAGACCTTTTAGAACTAACACAGCAAAAAAAGATGTCCTTTTCATTATAGGGGACTGGAATGCAGAAGTAAGAAGTGAAGAAAAACCTGGAGTAACAGGCAAATTTGGCCTTGGAGTACAGAATGAAGCAGGAAAAAGGCTAATAGAGTTTTGCCAAGAGAACACGCTAGTCCTAGCAAACACTCTCTTCCAACAACACAAGAGAAAACTCTACACATGAACATCACCAGATGGTCAACACCAAAATAAGACTGATTGTATTCTTTGCAGCTAAAGATAGAGAAGGTCTATATAGTCAGAAAAAGCAAGACCCAGAGCTGACTGTGGCTCAAATCATGAACTCCTTATTGCCAAATTCAGACTTAAATTGAAGAAAGTGGAGAAAACCACTAGACCATTCATGTATGACATAAATCAAATCCCTTGCAATTATACAGTAGAAGTGAGAAATAGATTTAAGGGACTAGATCTGATAGACAGAGTGCCTGATGAACTATGGACAGAGATTCATGACATTGTGCAGGAGACAGGGATCAAGACCATCCCTAAGAAAAAGAAATGCAAAAAAGCAAAATGGCTGTCTGAGGAGGCCTTCAAATAGCTGTGAAAAGCAAAGGAGAAAGGAAAGACATAGTCATTTGAATGCAGAGTTCCAAAGAATAGTGAGGAGAGATAAGAAAGCCTTCCTCAGCAATCAATACAAAGAAATAGAGGAAAACAACAGAAAGGGAAAGACTAGAGATCTCTTCAAGAATTAGAGATACCAAGGGAACATGTCATGGAAAGATGGGCTCAATAAAGGACAGAAATTGTATGGACCTAACATAAAAACATCTATTTCTGCTTTATTGACTATGCCAAAGCCTTTGACTGTGTGGATCACAAGAAACTGTGGAAAATTCTGAAAGAGATGGGAATACCAGGCCACCTGACCTGCCTCTTGAGAAACCTGTATGTAGGTCAGGAAGCAACAGTTAGAAATGGACATGGGACAACAGACTGGTTCCAAATAGGAAAATAGTACATCAAGGCTGTACATTGTCACCCTGTTTATTTAACTTATATGCAGAGTACATCATGAGAAATGCTGGACTGGAAGAAACACAAGTTGGAGTCAAGATTGCTGGGAGAAGTATCAATAACCTCAGATATGCAGCTGACACCACCCTTATGGCAGAAAGTGAAGAGGAACTAAAAAGCCTCTTGATGAACATCAAAGAGGAAAGTGAAAAAGTTGACTTAAAGCTCAATATTCAGAAAACGAAGATCATGGCATCTGGTCCCATCACTTCATGGGAAATTGATGGGGAAACAATAGAAACAGTGTCAGACTTTATTTGGGGGGCTCCAAATTCACTGCAGATGGTGACTGCAGCCATGAAATTAAAGACGCTTACTCCTTGGAAGGAAAGTTATGACCAACCTAGATAGCATATTCAAAAACAGAGACATTACTTTGCCAACAAAGGTCTATCTAGTCAAGGCTATGGTTTTTCCAGTAGTCATGTGTGGATGTGAGAGTTGGACTATATAGAGAGCTGAGCAGCAAAGAAATGATGCTTTTGAACTGTGGTGTTGGAGAAGACTCTTGAGAGTCCCTTGGACTGCAAGGAGATCCAACCAGTCCATCTTAAAGGAGATCAGTCCTGGGTGTTCATTGGGAGGACTGATGTTTAAGCTGAAACTCTAATACTTTGTCCACCAATTAAAGAACTGACTCATTTGAAAAGACCCTGATGCTGGAAAGGATTGAGGGCAGGTGGAGAAGGGAATGACAGAGGATGAGATGATTCAATGGCATCAGTGACTCAACTTACATGAGTGTGGATAAACTCTGGGAGTTGGTGATAGACAAGGAGTGACCTCCGGGAGTTGGTGATGGACAGGGAGGCCTGGTGTGCTGCAGTTCATGGGGTCACAAAGAGTCGGACACGACTGAGCGACTGATCTGCTCTGATCTGAAGGAGACCTGGTGTGCTGCAGTCTATGTGGTCACAAAAAGTCCGACACGACTGAATGACTGAGTTCACTGAATGACTGAATTAGTCATTTGAGCATCCTTTTATGTGTTTACTGGCCACAAATATATCTTCCTTGGAGAAATGTCCATGCAAGTTCTTTGCTACTTAAAAGTTTTTCTTTGATGTTTTTAATTCAAAATTGTTTGACCTATTCTATGTCATAGGTACTTTTTAAATATTAAGATTAATTTTTTGATGTTTAGGGAAAAAACAGTGACATTTCATTGAAATTGCTTTGGATGTGTAGATCAATTTGGAGAGAATCAGCGTTAACATTATCGAGACTGTTAATTTATGAAAAGTATTGTATTTCATTATTTATTTAGGTTTTCTTTTATTTCTCTCAGGAATTTAGTGCACATGTCTTATTAAAAGTAATCCATATACTCATTTATGTGTTATCTTTCACCAGACTTTTGGCTCAGAAGTTTATAAGTGTATGAACGTAGAAGGACTACAATGTTAGATTTCCTCTTTTTCCCTTGCCTCATTTTATACCATTATTTATATATCAAATAATTTGATGTATTTTTTGAGCTGATATTAAATTATCAAGTATATAGGGCACGTTATAAATATTGTTGTTTTATTTAGAAATTGGAAATTCAGACAGTGAATGGGTATTCTGCAGTTTATATAGAAACAGCCCATTAATAAAAGACTTTTATATCTGTTTTGGTATATTGATCCTCTTATGGAATTAGATCCTACTTCATCAACACAGATTTACTTTTCAAATCATTAAGATAAAAGAAACATTGTCAAGTGCTCATTGAAAATTCCATTTAAAATCTCAATGTACAGCATTCTGTTTATGTATACCAAGTTATTACATGCCATTGCATGTAAATTTAAAAAATAAATAAGTAAATAAATAGACTTTAAGTCTCTCTATTCTGAATAAAACCCCCCAAAATTATATTGCATTACATGCCAACATATAAAAATGAAACTATATTGTACTAACAGAAGAATCTACAGTTTGAGAGGGGTTTTTCATTTTAAAAAACTTTTATAAATAAAAGTAAACTTTTTATGAATCACATACACATTCTCTTCTAGTGCCACTAATTGTTATGCTAATGTAGTAGGCAAACCAAATAACTAGATTATTTCATCTATTGAATACATAGCATATCTAAAAATTTTATTTTCCATATTAATGGATGTCAGGATAGTACAATTTATTTACCACAAAAGTTAAAAAAAATGTGAAGCATGATGATTATGCTATACTATGATGATTATAATAATAGTTAAAACTGTATTACACATTTGAAAGTCACTAAAAGAGCAGATCTTAAATGTCCTCACCAGAAAAGAGAAATGGAAATCATGTAAGGTGATGGAGTGTTAACTAATGACATTATACTAATAATTTTGCAATATATGTTGTCGTTGCTGTTGTTCAGTCACTAAGTCATGTCCGACTCTTTGAGACCCCATGGACTATAGCATGCCAGGCTTCCCTGTCTTCCACTATCTCCCGGAGTTTGCTCAAACTCATGTCCGTTGAATTGATGATGCCATGCAACTATCTCACCCTCTGTCTTCCCTTCTCTTCCTGCTCACATTCCTTCCCATGCAATATATCATCTTTCCCATGTAATATCATATCAACACATTGTACAACTTAAATTGATAGAATATCTTAGGCTAATTATGGGAAAGGCAATGGCACTAAATTTATAGAATATCTTAGGCTAATTATGGGAAAGGCAATGGCACCCCACTCCAGTACTCTTGCCTGGAGACTCCCATGGACGGAGGAGCCTGGTGGGCTGCCGTCTATGGGGTTGCACAGAGTCGGACACAACTGAAGTGACTTCAGATCAGATCAGATCAGTTGCTCAGTCGTGTCCGACTCTTTGCGACCCCATGAACCGCAGCACGCCAGGCCTCCCTGTCCATCACCAGCTCCCGGAGGTCACTCAGACTCGCATCCATCGAGTCAGTGATGCCATCCAGCCATCTCATCCTCTGTCGTCCCCTTCTCCTCCTGCCCTCAATCCCTCCCAGCATCAGAGTCTTCTCCAATGAGTCAACTCTTCGCATGAGGTGGCCAAAATACTGGAGTTTCAGCTTTAGCATCATTCCTTCCAAAGAAATTCCAGGATTGATCTCCTTCAAAATGGACTGGTTGGATCTTCTTGCAGTCCAAGGGACTCTCAAGAGTCTTCTCCAACACCACAGTTCAAAAGCATCAATTCTTCGGCGCTCAGCCTTCTTCACAGTCCAGCTCTCACATCCATACATGACCACAGGAAAAACCATAGCCTTGACTAGGCGAACCTTTGTTGGTAAGGTAATGTCTCTGCTTTTGAATATGCTATCTAGGCTGGTCATAACTTTCCTTCCAAGGAGTAAGCGTCTTTTAATTTCATGGCTGCAGTCACCATCTGCAGTGATTTTGGAGCCCAGAAAAACAAAGTCTGACACTGTTTCCACTGTTTTCCCATCTATTTCCCATGCAGTGATGGGACCAGATGCCATGATCTTCGTTTTCTGAATGTTGAGCTTTAAGCTAACCTTTTCACTCTCCACTTTCACTTTCATCAAGAGGCTTTTTAGCCCCTCCTCACTTTCTGCCATAAGAGTGGTGTCATCTGCATATCTGAGGTTATTGATATTTCTCCCGGCAATCTTGATTCCAACTTGTGTTTCTTCCAGTCCAGCATTTCTCATGATGTACTCTGCATATCAGATCAGATCAGATCAGATCAGTCGCTCAGTTGTGTCCGACTCTTTGCGACCCCATGAACTGCAGCACGCCAGGCCTCCCTATCCATCACCAGCTCTCGGAGGTCACCCAGACTCACATTCATCGAGTCAGTGATCCCATCCAGCCATCTCATCCTCTGTCGTCCCCTTCTCCTCCTGCCCCCAATCCCTCCCAGCATCAGAGTCTTCTCCAATAGTCAACTCTTCGCATGAGGTGGCCAAAATACTGGAGTTTCAGCTTGAGCATCATTCCTTCCAAATAAGTTAAATAAACATGGTGACAATATGCAGCCTTGACGTACTCCTTTTCCTATTTGGAACCAGTCTGTTGTTCCATGACCAGTTCTAACTGTTGCTTCCTGACCTGCATACAGATTTCTTAAGAGGCAGATCAGGTGGTCTGGTATTCCCATCTCTTTCAGAATTTTCCACAGTTTATTGTGATCCACACAGTCAAAGGCTTTGGCATAGTCAATAAAGCAGAAATAGATGTTTTTCTGGAACTCTCTTGCTTTTTCCATGATCCAGCGGATGTTGGCAATTTGATCTCTGGTTCCTCTGCCTTTTCTAAAACCAGCTTGAACATCAGGAAGTTCACGGTTCACATATTGCTGAAGCCTGGCTTGGAGAATTTTGAGCATTACTTTACTAGCGTGTGAGATGAGTGCAATTGTGCGGTAGTTTGAGCACTCCTTGGCATTGCCTTTCTTTGGGATTGGGATGAAAACTGACCTTTTCCAATCTTGTGGCCACTGCTGAGTTTTCCAAATTTGCTGGCATATTGAGTGCAGCACTTTCACAGCATCATCATTCAGGATTTGGAATAGCTCCACTGGAATTCCATCACCTCCACTAGCTTTGTTCGTAGTGATGCTTTCTAAGGCCCATTTGACTTCACATTCCAAGATGTCTGGCTCTAGGTCAGTGATCACATCATCATGATTATCTAGGTCTTGAAGCTCTTTTTTGTACAGTTCTTCTGTGTATTCTTGCCACCTCTTCTTAATATCTTTTGCTTCTGTTAGGTCCACACCATCTCTGTCCTTTATCGTGCCCATCTTTGCATGAAATGTTCCTTTGGTATCTCTGGAAGTGACTTAGCAGCATGCTAATTATATCTCAATAAACATGAAAAAAGTCAGCCAAATTAATTAATGTCATTTTTGTCATCCTTTCTTTGCTTTATACTTATACATGTTTCAGGACAAAAACTGTAATAAGAACATTTATATAAGTCTTGGCTAACTTCCAATGACAAGTACTTTCAGTGGTTGAAAATTATTAATATAAAAAGTGAGTTATGAGGTTAAAAACACCTAATTGAATTGATAAGAAATATTATTGAAACGGATATAAAAATACTTTATAATTTACCCATTAGCTGAAAGTAAAGTGGCTTTTTAAAATCACTTAGACATTGTGTTTCATCACAAACAGTTTAAAATCACTGTAATCTAGTGTCATAATTTTTCACACTAAGAAATTTCAAGGAGCAGTTTCCTGTGGTAAATATATGAAATTGGATATATTTAATCTTTGTTTCTAATGCATTTTAATGAATATAAATTTGTTTATGTTACTTTCTTTGTTAATGGTAATTTGGTTTCCAAATATATATTAATTTGCTATCATTGATTTTAAATGTCAAAAAAGAAAACATTCCTAATCTAACATTCTCTACCTGCTACTTGAAAAAAGCTATTTAAATTTTGTGAATGAGGCATGTTTACCAGAATTCTTGAAATGGAATTAGATACATTCATTTGGACTGTTGTTTTTTTCCTAGCCATAGCTTTCTTATTGTGTGTTTTATGTTTTTTAATTCAAGAGTTAATTTGATTATTTGCCTTATGGGGTCATGTTAATCTTTTATACCATTTTAACTGCTTAAGTATTTGTAGCCACAAATGTTTCAATATAAAAATCTTGTTTCTACATAGTCACTCATTTTAACTTTTGTGGTATTGTTGTCATGGTATCTTCTATGTAGCACGTACTTTAGTTCCCTTTGTTTTCCATTTTTGGTTTCTTGCATTAAAATATCACCTCAGCAGGGAAGCCTCTTGGTGCTAGTTCTAACCTGACAGACCAATGCTATTTTTTAAGAAAACTTCTTTGTTGGCTTATCTGCAAGCCTTTATCAACCACAGAAATTCAAACATATTGGTTGCTGCAAAGATAATAATCTTCTGGCATCTGAAGTTGTAGATGGTTATAAAATTTTGTTCATCAGTTAATGCTGGGAAGCAACTTGATAAGCTGCTTATTTTTTCTCTGTTGACTAAAACTAAGCATTTCAACTTTTATATATATATATATATATATATATATATAAAAACACCCTCCTTTGAACAAGATCTTACATGAAACTGTAATATTTGAAAGAGATAAAATTTAAAATTGTTCTGGGTAAAACAGGGATGGTTGTTCCTCTTTCAGTCTCTTCACCTTTCTCTTAAAGAAATCCAGAGAGAGAGAGAGAACAAGTGCACACACATGTGTGAGAAAGGATCAGCATATATGTTGATATTTTTCACTCTGCTGTACTGTAATTTTTGGTATTTCTGCATTACATGTATAACTTATATGATGAAAAATTATTTTTAAAAAAAGAAATGCTGAGGGAGCAGGTAAAGTAAATAAAAATACTCCCTAAAAAGGTAAAAGTTCCTGCATTTTTACTAAACTTTAGATGCTAAGATGTTATGGTTACCATGATATCTCTACAAAAGACTGAAAATAGGAGCTGTGTTCAGGGCTGTGTGCTTTAGATGAGCTATCTGACTGGTGTTCGGTGTTCTGCTGAGGTGCCTCTGGGGTGAGAGCAGGAAATGAAGGGAGGATGAGTGAGTGGGGTTCAATACACTCCTCCTTTTACCAACTGTCCAACTTCATTTTGATCAGTTTATATAGTAGATATCTAGGAAAATACTTGAAAAAAGGTGTAATGAATCAAGTAGGACATGTCCTACAAATTCTTGAAGCCCATCAAGCCTATAAAGATGACTCATCTGAACAAAAAGAAATACATGCGCCATGAGCAGGAGAAGCAGTCTTGAAATAAATACTGCGTATCAATTTTATAAGACTAATTAATGAGACAATTCTTTAATAAGATCAGATACCATAATGACCCAAGATCCATTAATTATTATAGAAAATGTCTCATTTGCACAGTGAATCTCATCAATTTCCTGAGTCTATAAACAAAAATGATCAGATCACCTCACATGTTCTTGGAATTTAAGTCCAAAAAAACCCTGAAGTATGTCAGTGCCAGTTTTCACAAAGCAACTTAATTTTCAAAAGACCTGTAGAATATATTGTCCCCAAAGGAGAGGCTTTTCCAGACACAACTCTTGGAAACTTATTTGCCAGCTCATGTTGGAGTCTCAGAGCCTCTCTGTGATGCTGAGATTATAAACCAGATGCCTCCAATCAAGATCAATTCCAGGAAATGCTAGCCCAGTATACACTCAAAAAAATGCTCAGAACTTTTTGGATTACACCCATCTATTCATGGTGAGTTAAAATTAGAAGGAAAGAGGTCTTTCTTTAGAAATCATTCTGTGTTTCTCAAAAGTCTTCTTGTAAAATCACATGTTTATTTACCCAGGAAAGTATGAAGACTTGAAAGTGGATTTATAGACGTTGGTGATTTTTCAGGGGGTCTGATTTCGGCTGGAGGCCTTGATAAGTGGCAGGTGCTTTATCATGACGACTAACTGGCATGTTGCACAAACAGTGTTTCCTCCCTTGTACCAAGTATCTTTCTGATGATACAGCCAGAGAGCTTTCTCTTCAAATCACAATGATGGGATTTTCTAAGTGGCAGATAAATAGCCCCTTCTGTCTTTCAAATAATCAAAGCCAAACAAACCAGAGAAAGACTCAGATGGAAGTTTTAGGGCCAACAACAGTATAAGTAAGTCATGATGTTAAAGGAAACAACAGTAGCATGAACAGAGCATTCAGAAGAATAAGACGAGAATCAGATCAGATCAGATCAGTCACTCAGTCGTGTCCGACTCTTTGCGACCCCATGAACCGCAACACGCCAGGCCTCCCTGTCCATCACCAACTCCTGGAGGTCACTCAGATTCACATCCATCGAGTCGGTGATGCCATCCAGCCATCTCATCCTCTGTCGTCCCCTACTCCTCCTGCCCCCAATCCCTCCCAGCATCAGAGTCTTCTCTAATGAGTCAACTCTTCGCATGAGGTGGCCAAAATACTGGAGTTTCAGCTTTAGCATCATTCCTTCCAAAGAAATCCCAGGGCTGATCTCCTTCAGAATGGACTGGTTGGATCTCCTTGCAGTCCAAGGGACTCTCAAGAGTCTTCTCCAACACCACAGTTCAAAAGCATCAATTCTTCGGTGCTCAGCCTTCTTCACAGTCCAGCTCTCACATCCATACATGATCACAGGAAAAAACCATAGCCTTGACTAGACGAACCTTTGTTGGCAAAGTAATGTCTCTGCTTTTGAATATGCTATCTAGGTTGGTCATAACTTTCCTTCCAAGGAGTAAGCGTCTTTTAATTTCATGGCTGCAGTCACCATCTGCAGTGATTTTGGAGGCCCCCAAAATGACGTCTGACACTGTTTCCACTGTTTCCCATTCTATTTCCCATGAATGATGGGACCGGATGTCATGATCTTCCTTTTCTGAATGTTGAGCTTTAAGTCAACTTTTTCACTCTTTACTTTCACTTTCATCGAGAGGCTTTTTAGTTCCTCTTCACTTTCTGCCATAAGGGTGGTGTCAGCTGCATATGTGAGGTTATTGATATTTCTCCCAGCAATCTTGACTCCAACTTGTGTTTCTTCCAGTCCAGCATTTCTCATGATGTACTCTGCATATAAGTTAAATAAACAGGGTGACAATATACAGCCTTGACATACTCCTTTATAGAACAGTACAATACCATGGAAACTGAAAGGGAAGAAAAGTAGAAAAAGAAATCTAATATGAAATAACATATTCACTAGAAATTCTTTCCTACCTAAAGATTAAGTAACTTGTAGAAGTCTCCCTCTGCAAGTTTGCTCAAAATATAATACTGTAAAAGGAGACATGTAATTTAGTTGGTAAGATCTGTAATAATGGTAGACTGAAGGCAAGAGTGTTGGCCATGAAGTCAAGGAATAGAATAAGACAAAGACCTTACTGTCTCCAGACCAGAAAACTGTTTTCATCTCTCTAGGGTAGATGGAATGATGGTTAAAATGGACTCAAAATTGTACAATTGTCTTATCCATATCAGTAATGAAATTGAGTACATTTGATTTAACTGCTTTATTTGACTATAATTTATGTACACTTCAGCAACTAAAGAACTCTTAAATCATTTATCTAAGCCCTTGTTTAAGAATACTAAAATACGTCTTGGTTTTTAAGGGTGCTGTGCTCTCACATTGATGATAATAGCATTTCTGTTTATAATAGGAATGCATAAATACAGTTGGGTTCAAGAGCTTTCATATGCTCTAGAATATTGACTGTTTACATTTTCTAGAAGCTAGTTTTACCTCGTTCTATAGAAGTAGCTAGGATATTTTACGTAGACTTTCTTTATCAGTGCCGAGTTCACACTCAGATCAGATCAGTCGCTCAGTCGTGTCCGACTCTCTGCGACCCCATGAACCGCAGCACGCCAGGCCTCCCTGTCCATCACCAGCTCCCGGAGGTCACTCAGACTCGCATCCATCGAGTCAGTGATGCCATCCAGCCATCTCATCCTCTGTCGTCCCCTTCTTCTCCTGCCCTCAATTCCTCCCAGCATCAGAGTCTTCTCCAACGAGTCAACTCTTCGCATGAGGTGGCCAAAATACTGGAGTTTCAGCTTTAGCATCATTCCTTCTAAAGAAATTCCAGGATTGATCTCCTTCAGAATGGACTGGTTGGATCTCCTTGCAGTCCAAGGGACTCTCAAGAGTCTTCTCCAACACCACAGTTCAAAAGCATCAATTCTTCGGCGCTCAGCCTTCTTCACAGTCCAGCTCTCACATCCATACATGACCACAGGAAAAACCATAGCCTTGACTAGGCGAACCTTTGTTGGTAAAGTAATGTCTTTGCTTTTGAATATGCTATCTAGGTTGGTCATAACTTTCCTTCCAAGGAGCAAGCGTCTTTTAATTTCATGGCTGCAGTCACCATCTGCAGTGATTTTGGAGCCCAGAAAAACAAAGTCTGACACTGTTTCCACTGTTTCCCCATCTATTTCCCATGCAGTGATGGGACCAGATGCCATGATCTTCGTTTTCTGAATGTTGAGCTTTAAGCCAACCTTTTCACTCTCCACTTTCACTTTCATCAAGAGGGTTTTTAGCCCCTCTTCACTTTCTGCCATAAGAGTGGTGTCATCTGCATATCGGAGGTTATTGATATTTCTCCCGGCAATCTTGATTCCAACTTGTGTTTCTTCCAGTCCAGCATTTCTCATGATGTACTCTGCATATAAGTTAAATAAACATGGTGACAATATGCAGCCTTGACGTACTCCTTTTCCTATTTGGAACCAGTCTGTTGTTCCATGACCAGTTCTAACTGTTGCTTCCTGACCTGCATACAGATTTCTCAAGAGGCAGATCAGGTGGTCTGGTATTCCCATCTCTTTCAGAATTTTCCACAGTTTATTGTGATCCACACAGTCAAAGGCTTTGGCATAGTCAATAAAGCAGAAATAGATGTTTTTCTGGAACTCTCTTGCTTTTTCCATGATCCAGCGGATGTTGGCAATTTGATCTCTGGTTCCTCTGCCTTTTCTAAAACCAGCTTGAACATCAGGAAGTTCACGGTTCACATATTGCTGAAGCCTGGCTTGGAGAATTGTGAGCATTACTTTACTAGCGTGTGAGATGAGTGCAATTGTTCGGTAGTTTGAGCACTCCTTGGCATTGCCTTTCTTTGGGATTGGGATGAAAACTGACCTTTTCCAATCTTGTGGCCACTGCTGAGTTTTCCAAATTTGCTGGCATATTGAGTGTAGCACTTTCACAGCATCATCTTTCAGGACTTGGAATAGCTCCACTGGAATTCCATCACCTCCACTAGCTTTGTTCGTAGTGATGCTTTCTAAGGCCCATTTGACTTCACATTCCAAGATGTCTGGCTCTAGGTCAGTGATCACATCATCATGATTATCTGGGTCTTGAAGCTCTTTTTTGTACAGTTCTTCTGTGTATTCTTGCCACCTCTTCTTAATATCTTCTGCTTCTGTTAGGTCCACACCATCTCTGTCCTTTATCGTGCCCATCTTAGCATGAAATGTTCCTTTGGTATCTCTGATTTTCTTGAAGAGATCCCTAGTCTTTCCCATTCTGTTGTTTTCCTCTATTTCTTTGCATTGATCACTGAAGAAGGCTTTCTTATCTCTTCTTGCTATTCTTTGGAACTCTGCATTTAAATGTTTATATCTTTCCTTTTCTCCTTTGCTTTTCGCTTCTCTTCTTTTCACAGCTATTTGTAAGGCCTCCCCAGACAGCCATTTTGCTTTTTTGCATTTCTTTTCCATGGGGATGGTCTTGATCCCTGTCTCCTGTACAATGTCACGAACCTCATTCCATAGTTCATCAGGCACTCTATCTATCAGATCTAGGCCCTTAAATCTATTTCTCACTTCCACTGTATACTCATAAGGGATTTGATTTAGGTCATACCTGAATGGTCTAGTAGTTTTCTCTACTTTCTTCAATTTCAGTCTGAATTTGGCAATAAGGAGCTCATGGTCCGAGCCACAGTCAGCTCCTGGTCTTGTTTTTGCTGATTGTATAGAGCTTCTCCATCTTTGGCTGCAAAGAATATAATCGATCTGATTTCGGTGTTGACCATCTGGTGATGTCCATGTATAGAGTCTTCTCTTGTGTTGTTGGAAGAGGGTATTTGCTATGACCAGTGCATTTTCTTGGCAAAACTCTATTAGTCTTTGCCCTGCTTCATTCCGTATTCCAAGGCCAAATTTGCCTGTTACTCCAGGTGTTTCTTGACTTCCTACTTTTGCATTCCAGTCCCCTATAATGAAAAGGACATCTTTTTTGGGTGTTAGTTCTAAAAGGTCTTGTAGGTCTTCATAGAACCTTTCAACTTCAGCTTCTTCGGCGTTACTGGTTGGGGCATAGACTTGGATTACTGTGACATTGAATGGTTTGCCTTGGAAACGAACAGAGATCATTCTATCGTTTTTGAGATTGCATCCAAGTACTGCATTTCGGACTCTTTTGTTGACCATGATGGCCACTCCATTTCTTCTGAGGGATTCCTGCCCACAGTAGTAGATATAATGGTCATCCGAGTTAAATTCACCCATTCCAGTCCATTTTAGTTCGCTAATTCCTAGAATGTCGACATTCACTCTTGCCATCTCTTGTTTGACCACTTCCAATTTGCCTTGATTCATGGACCTGACATTCCAGGTTCCTATGCAATACTGCTCTTTACAGCATCGGACTTTGCTTCTATCACCAGACACATCCACAGCTGGGTATTCTTTTTGTTTTGGCTCCATCCTTTCATTCTTTCTGGAGTTATTTCTCCACTGATCTCCAGTAGCATATTGGGCCCTTACTGACCTGGGGAGTTTCTCTTTCAGTATCCTATCATTTTGTCTTTTCATACTGTTCATGGGGTTCTCAAGGCAAGAATACTGAAGTGGTTTGCCATTCCCTTCTCCAGCGGACCACACCCTGTCATATCTCTCCACCATGACCCGCCCATCCCAGGTTGCCCCTCGGGCATGGCTTAATCTCATTGAGTTAGACAAGGGTGTGGTCCTTGTGTGATTAGATTGACTAGTTATCTGTGAGAATGGTTTTAGTGTATTTGCCCTCTGATGCCCTCTTTCAAGACCTACTCTCTTACTTGGGTTTCTCTTACCTTGGGCGTGGGGTATCTCATCCCGGCTGTTCCTGGCTGCTCCCGGCCAGCGAAGCACAGCCATCGCACCTTACCTTGGACGAGGGGTCTCTCCTCACCGCCGCCCTTCCTGACCTCGGTGGTGGGGTAGCTCCTCTCGGCCGTGCTCTTAGTGCGCGAGGCAGCCGGCGGGGCGCTCTTAGTGCGCGACGCAGCCGGCGGGGCGCTCTTAGTGCGCGACGCAGCCGGCGGGGCGCTCTTACTAGACACTCAATAAATGTTTGTTGATGGAATGAAAGATTGATTCTTTCTCATACATCTGAAACTTTTCCATACTAAATGTTAGAAACTGTAACTTAAGGAAATTATTACTAAATTTAAATAAATGTAGTGCTTGAGGTTTTCTTACCCCAAAATTTAAACTGGTTAACTGCTGCATGAATTAAATAAGCTTAGAAAAAGGTTCTTCTTGCATTTTTATAATTTCAACCTATTTCCGAAATGCATTTTGGCTGAATTGACTAGCCAAAAGCCAGTCAAAGCCTGGCCTAAGTTAACATGGTATGCTTGATTTTAAAAAAGTAAAATAAAATAAAGTCAAAATAGCACCATTGATTTTAACAGTTGGCATAGTTGATAGCCACAGGGTTTAAGGTCTAAACTCAAATTTGCAAATGGTTCAGGAAAAAAAAGTGGAAAAGCTACTACTTATGTTTTTAAAAGTACTGTAGTTCATGGAATACTGCTTCACCTATCAATTTAGATAATTAGGGAATAGTGATTCCCTCATTGTATGAGCTGTCCACATAACCTATTTTGGTAAGTATAGCTTCCTATGGTATGGGGACAGTGTAACAAGCTGACATAGTCTTTTCAAAATGTCAATAAAATTGTATTTCTTAAAGGTAAACCTAAGCAAGACTTAGTAAGCCAGGCAGTGCCCCCAAGCCAGCCACGTCAGAGAGGGAATCTCGCATGTCACTCAACTACACCCACGGCAGGTAGTTTGCAATCAAGGTCCTGCCATTTCTTCACCAACAGTACAGAGCTCTTACCTTTCCCCTCACATGTTATTATGAGGGGCTTCCCTCATAGCTCAGTTGGTAAATCATCTGCCTGCAATGCAGAAGACCCGGGTTCAAATCCCGGGTCAGGAAGATCCTCTGGAGAAAGAAATGGCAACCCACTCCACTATTCTTGCTTGGAGAATCCCATGGACAGAGGAGCTTGACAGGCTGCAATCCATGGGATCGCAAGAGTCAGACACAATTTAGCGACTAAACCACCACCACCAGAATATCTATTGCTGTTGGCTCCTCTACCCCTGGGCAAAGAACTTAACTCAAAACATTTATTATCACACAAGAGCTGGTGTCAGTCAGCAGCCATATTGTCAAACTTCCCCATATTTCCCTATTATGACCCTATTATAACTCATCTTCCTCAAATACCATTAGAAGTTAAAAGTGTTAAGTACTCAGTCATGTCTGACTCTTCGTGACCCTGTGGACTGTTAGAAGTGTTAGTCACTTCAGTTCAGTTCAGTTGCTCAGTCGTGTCTGACTGTGACCCCCTGCAGCACGCCAGGCCTCTCTGTTCATCACAAACTCATGGAGTTCACTCAAACTCACATCCATCAAGTTGGTGATGCCATCCAGCCATCTCATCCTCTGTCATCCCCTTCTCCTCCTGCCCCCAATCCCTCCCAGCATCAGAGTCTTCTCCAATGAGTCAAACCTTTGCATGAGGTGGCCAAAGTACTGGAGTTTCAGTTTTAGCATCATTCCTTCCAAAGAACTCCCAGGGCTGATCTCCTTCAAAATGAACTGGTTGGATCTCCTTGCAGTCCAAGGGACTCTCAATAGTCTTCTCCAACACCACAGTTCAAAAGCATCAATTCTTTGTCACTCAGCTTTCTTCACAGTCCAACTCTCACATCCATACGTGACTACTGGAAAAATCATGGCCTTGACTAGATGGATCTTTGTTGGCAAAGTAATGTCTCTGCTTTTGAATATGCTATCTAGGTTGGTCATAACTTTTCTTCCAAGGAGTAAGCGTCTTTTAATTTCATGGTTGCAGTCACCATCTGCAGTGATTTTGGAGCCCCCCAAAATACAGTCTGACACTGTTTCCACTGTTTCCCCTTCTATTTACCATGAAGTGATGGGGCCAGATGCCATGATCTTAGTTTTCTGAATGTGGAGCTTTAATCCAACTTTTTCACTCTCATCTTTCACTTTCATCAAGAGGCTTTTGAGTTCCTCTTCACTTTCTGCCATAAGGGTGGCCCTGGTGGCTCAGAGGTTAAAGAGTCTTCCTCCAATGCAGGAGACCTGGGTTCGATCCCTGGGTCGGGAAGATCCCCTGGAGAAGGAAATGGTAACCCACTCCAGTATTCTTGCCTGGAGAATCCCATGGACAGAGGAGCCTAGCAGGCTACACACCACGGGGTTACAAAGAGTCGGACATGACTGAGCGACTTCACTTCACTTCTCACTTTCTGCCATAAGGGTGGTGTCATCTGCATATCTGAGGTTATTGATATTTCTCCTGGCAATCTTGATTCCAGCTTGTGTTTCTTCCAGTCCAGTGTTTCTCATGATGTACTCTGCTTAGAAGTTAAATAAGCAGGGTGACAGTATACAGCCTTGACGTACTCCTTTTCCTACTTAGAACCAGTCTGTTTGTTCAATGTCCAGTTCCAACTGTTGCTTCCTGACTTGCATATAGATTTCTCAAAGGCAGATCAGGTGGTCTGGTATTCCCATCTCTTTCAGAATTTTCCACAGTTTATTGTGATCCACACTGTCAAAGGCTTTGGCATAGTCAATAAAGCAGAAATAGATTTTTTTCTGGAACTCTCTTGCTTTTTTGATGATCCAGTGGATGTTGGCAATTTGATCTCTGGTTCCTCTGCCTTTTCTAAAACCAACTTGAACATCTTACTTGTGTCCAAGTCTCTGCTACCGGATGGACTGTAGTCCGTCAATCTCCTTTGTCCATAGGATTCTCCAGACATGGGAATCTGAAGTGGGTTGCCATTCCCTTCTCCAGGGAATCTTCCCGACTCAGGAATCAAACCTGGGTCTCCCACATTGCAATCAGAATCTTTACCATCTGAGCCCCCAGGGAAGCCCCTATCTTGTGGTTAAAATTGTCTACACTTTAAATGAAGCCAGGGTCTGGCACTGGTGCCTTTGTTAATGCTTTTCCTGGCTTTCAAGACTCACAGCTATTTTAATTAGGGGCACAAATTTAGGTATAGAAAGCATAATGTAAAATTGAAACTGTATGGTAATATTGCAGTTTCTCCTGCCTAGTGTAATTTTCTGCACAGCTCTAAACTGATCTTGAGGCTTCCATATACTAACATACTGATGTTTTATCATTGCCTAACATATTGGCATTTTTATGATGATGTTAATTCAAAGATAATTAAAATTACATTGTTGTGTTTAATTATGACCAGAGGCTCATGAACACACTCATGACTTTATATTAAAGAACAAATTAATTCCAGCATGGAATATAAACATTCCGGGTTATACAAATAATATTGTGTCTGTAATATTAAATAAGTTGTCAATGCCTATTTGCCATCATTTCAGTCAAAGTCAGTTGTGGATCATTCCACTAGTAGATCTTATTTTTGAGTAAGCTATGAATATTATAGGAAATAGAAAAGATGATTAATATATGGACTCTATCTTCAAGAAACTTACTTATTTAGTGGGCAGATGTATGTAATAAACTAATGAAATACAAATACTTCATACAGAAACCAAAAAAATGGGCACGAGAAGAAATTATGTCTGCTCCAAAGTTTCAAGTATCAGTGACTCAGAGAATCAAGTACTAATAAAAACAGATAGGTTAGTAGAAGGAACTGATTTCATGGGTGAGGAGGAGAGGATAGATTTGGTATTGACCATGTAAACATTCACTGTGAATGACACATCAGAATGGAAATATTCAATTTAAAACAGTTACATTTTTATGAATCAAAGAGTGGCAATGTTTGACCTGTGTTTTGAAGCTATAGTTATCACATTTTTTGGCCTCATGATCCCTTTGTAGTTTTAAAAGTTATTGAACTCTCCAAAGAGAATCGTTCTTCATATGAGCTATACCAATCATTTTTTGCAATGTTAGAAATTAAAACAGGAATTTTAGAAATTAGTATAAATAATTTAAAATAATAATGAACAAGTCTTATATATCACCATATTCAACGTATTTTATGAAAAAATAACCCCTATTCAAAAAAAATCAGTGAGTAGAGTGGTACTATTTTAATTTTTTGAAAATGGCTTTAATGTGTGGCTAAATAAAAGACAGTTGGATTCTCATGTCAGCTTCTGCATTCAATATGCTGTGATATCACACATTATATAGATTCTGGAAAACTCCTCTCTAAATTCATGAGAGAATGAGAGTGAGAAAAAAGGCAAATATGCCAAATGAGCATTAAAATAGATTGATCTTGGTCAGAGACGTGCTTTGTATGACTTGAGCCCTTCCAATATATTTACACCTATTTTATTGCTCTGAAAATGGTACATTTTGTAAGCTTTCCATATACATTTGAAAATAATGTATATTCTGCTGTGTTTGTATGAAATTCTGTATAAATGCCAATTAGGTGAAGATGGTTAATAGTATTGCTCAAATCTTCTATATCTTTCCTGACTTTCTGTAAAATTATTCTGTTATTGTGAGAACATTGTTGAAATATCTGAATATAATCATGAATTTGTCTACTTCTCTTCGTAGTTTTATCTATTTTTGCCTTGTGCATTTTTAAGGTCTATGAAGTATGTCAGTATCCAGATTTGTTAAACCCTCTTGAAGAATTTAACCCTTTATCACTATGACATGACCTTTATTTTCCCCTGCTGTTCTTTGCTTTGAAATAAGCTTTCCTATTAATATAATCACTCCACGCCTTTTAAAATATTAGTATTTGTGTGTATCTTATTAACATTTACAAATTTTTCACCCATTTTTCTCATATTTAAATTGTGTTTCTTATTGGCAACATTTAGTAAGGAATTGCTTTCTGTTCAATCTGACGATTTCTGTCTTTTAATCCCACTCCAGTACTCTTGCCTGGAAAATACCATGGACGGAGGAGCCTGGTACGCTGCAGTCCATGGGGTCGCGAAGAGTCAGACACGACTGAGCATCTTCACTTTCACTTTTCACTTTAATGCATTGGAGAAGGAAATGGCAACCCACTCCAGTGTTCTTGCCTGGAGAATCCCAGGGACAGAGGAGCCTGGTGGGCTGCCGTCTATGGGGTGGCACAGAGTCGGACACGACTGAAGCGATTTAGCAGCAGCAGACTACTTACTTTAATGCCATTACGTTTGTCACTATTAGGTTTAAATTTATCATTTGCTATTTGTTTTCTGTTTGTCACATCTATTCTTTGTCTCATTTGTCTTCATTTTCTGTCTTTTTGGTAGATAAATTGTATACTTTTATTCTATTTTATCTCCTTTGGATTATTAATTATAATTTTGTGTGTGTGTTAGTGGTTGTTTTAAGGTTTACAGTATAAATCTATCACAATATAACTTCAAGTGATATTATATCACTTAATATATAGTATTAAAGTCTTCAGTAATAAACTTCCATTTCTTATCTCCTGACCTTTATGCAGTTATCTTATATTTTGGTTTTTGTTGTTTAGTCACTAAGTTGTGGCCCACTGTTTGTGATCCCATGGACTATAGCACTCCAGATTCCTCTATCCTTCACCATCTCCCAATGTTTGCACAAATTCATGTCCATTGATTAGGTGATACTACTAACCATCTCATCCTCTGCTGCCCTCTTCTTCCTCTTGCCTTCAATCTTTCCCAGCATCAGGGTCTTTTCCAGTGAGTCAGTTCTTCACATCAGGTGGCCAAAATATTGAAGCTTCAGCATCAGTCCTTCCAATGAATATTTGAGTCATTGATTCCTTTGATTCATTCATTTGCTTCATTGATTCATTGAGTCCTTCCAATGATTTCCTTTAGGATTGATTTGTTTGATCTCCTTGCAGTGTAAAATTTGTTTTACGTATGTTACAAAACATTCACTACATTGTTATTTTTGTTTATATAATTTGATTTTAAAGAAATTTACACAAAGTAACAAATATTTTATGTATTTATCCATGTAGTTACCACTTTCAGTGTTTCTCACCTTTTATGTTGATCCAAATTTCCACCCAATGTCATTTTCCTTTTATCTGAAGACTATCCTTAAAATTTCTTGTATATGAGTCTGCTGCTGATGAAAACCTCAGTTTTAGTAGGTCTGAAAAAGTTATTATTCTTCCTTTATTTTTGAAAGTTATTTTTGTTGGTTACACAATTCAAGGTTAATAGTTTATTTGTTTCTTCTCTTGTTTTCTAGCTTGCACTGATTCCAACCAGAAATCTGTTGTCTTTGCCATTTGTTTCCCTTACACATAATGTGTCATTTTTCTCTGACCACTTTAAAAAATCTCTTTTATCACTGATTTTGATTATGATATACTTTGGTGTAGTTTTCTTTGTATTACTTGTGTTTACATTTGTAAAGATTTCTATATCTGAGAGTTTTTTGTTTTCATTAAATTTGGAAAAAATTGTGTCATTAAAAAAATAGTTGTTCTGTCCTTTTTCTCTACTTTCTTTCAGGGACTCCAAGTATACATTTAGTAAGTGATTTGAAGTTGTTCTGCCAATTAGTCATGATCCAGTAATTTCTTAAATGTTCTTTTCTTTATCTTGGATAGTTTCTATTACTTTATTTTCAAGTCCATTTATTTTTTCTTCTGCAGTGTCTAATCTACCATTGATCCTACAGAATGTATTTTTAACTTTAAACAGTGCATTTCTGTCTGCAGACAATGAACTTTTTAGAAGTTCATTTAAGTCTTTTTATCTCTTCCATGTCTCTACTTAGCATGTTCAATTTTCCCAACAGATTTTCCAGCTTATGGGATACAGTGATAATAACTGTTTAAATATCTTGATCTGCTAATTGTTATAACTGTGCCAGATGTGACTTGGTTTTGATTACTTTTTCTTCTTCTTATGGATTATATTTTTCTTCTATTTTGTATGACTAATACTTTTTTTATTGAATGTCAGACACAATAAAGTTTGCCATGTCGGTTCCTGGATAATTTTATATTACTCTAAATGGAGAAATACTTTTTCTCCATTTATTGAGATGTAATTGACATATGTGTGTATGTGCTCAGTCATGTCCAACTCTTTGTGACCCCATGGACTGTATAGTCTTCCAGGCTCCTCTGTTCATGAGGTTTCCTAGGCAAAAATATTGGAGTGGGTTGCCATTTTTTAGTCCAGAGGATCTTCCCAACCCAGGGATTGAACCTGCACCTCTTGTGTCTCTGACACTGGCAGGCAGATTGTTTATCACTGCACCACCTGGGAAGCAATTGACATATAGCATTGTATAAATTTATGGCATACTGTGTAATGATTTGAAGTGTTTATCACACTATGGTTTGTTAACCCAACCTTTACTTCACATTTTATTGTTTTTGTTATGGTGAAAATACTAAAGCTTTACTCACATAGCAACTTTCTATATATAGTGAGTGCCTTTAACTATAGCCAGCATATTGTATATTAGATCCCCAGAAGTTATTCATCACATAACTGAAAGTTTGTATCCTTTGGCCAACATCTTCCCAACCCCCATTATACTGTCTCTTTCTATGTATTTAACTTATTTGATTTTTTTTTAAAGTTTCTATATATTGGTGATACCATGCAGTCTTGCTCTCTCTAGCTTATTTTACTTAGCATAATGCCCTCTAAGTTCCATTCATGACATATATCACATTTTATTTTTATTCATTCAACTGTGAGTGGACACAGGTTGATTCCATGTCTTGCCTATTGCAAATAATGCTATAATAAATAAAGGAGTGCAGATATCTCTTAAGGATAGTGATTTCATTTCTTTTAGGTATATACTCAGAAGTAGAACTATTGAATCATATGGTAATTCTATTTTTAATTTTTTGAAAAAACCCCCATACTGAAATCATCAATTCACCAGCTTTTTTCTTGTCTCTGTATCCTGATTGGTAGTTGTCATCTCTTGTCTTTTTAATAGTAGCCATTCTAACAGATGTGAATTGATATCCCATTATGGTTTTGATGTGCATTTCCCTGATAGTTAAGGATGTTGAACACTTTTTCACATACTTGTTGGTCATTTATACATTTGTGTTTTTTTTTTTTGGAAAAAAAAGTCTATTCAAGTTTCTGTTATTTTTAAACCAGATTTTTTTCTTGCTATTGAGCTGTATGGTTTCTTATTTTAGATATTACCTCTTTATCAGATATATGGTCTGCAAATATTTTCTCTCACTCCATAGATTGCCTTTTATTTTGTTGATTGTTTCTTTAGTTTGATGTAGTCCCACTTTTTGACTTTTACTTTTGTTGCTTTTGCTATTGATGTTATTATATCAAAACATCATTGACAAGATTGATGTAAAGGAGCTTTTCCCTTAAGTTTTCTTCTAAGAGTTTTATAGTTTTAGGTTTTACATTTATGTCTTTAATCCATTTCAAGTTAATTTTTATAAATAGGATAAGGGTCAGAGTTCAATTTCATTTTTCTGCATGAAAATATCCAGTTTTCCCAGCAGCATTTATTAAAGAGACTATCTTTCCCCATTATGACTCTTGGCTTCCTTGTCAAATATTAATTGATCAAATATGTATGGTTTTATTTCTGGGCTTTTGATTTTGTTCATTTTGTCTATGTGCCACTTTTATGCTAGTACTGTATGGTTTTTATTAAATTAGCTTTAAATAGAGTTCAAAATCAGGAAGTGTGATGTGCCAGCTTTATTCCTTCTCAAGATTGCTTTGGCTATTTGAGATCTTTCATAGTTCAATTTGAATTTTAGGTTATTTTTTCTATTTCTGTGGAAAAAAATGCCACTGGAATTTTGATAGGGATTGCATTGAATCCATAGATGACTTCGAAAGGTGTAAAATACTAACAATATTAATTTTTTAGATCATGAACATAAGAAATCTCATTTGCTTGTGTCTTTTTCAGTTTCTAAAATCCCTTGTTTTTTTTCTGAGATGCAGTTATTTGGAAATAGTTTGATCTTGGAATTTGTTTTTAAGATTTGTTACGCAGGACTGAGACAAGGCTCAGGCTAAAGCTATTTTCTAGTATTGAGGAAAGAGTGTTTTGAGTACTCCACGAAATGTTCTGTGAATCATGAGTTCAGTCTGTTTATTGGAACAAACACCAGCTCCAGCCCTGTGTGACTGTTGGGCACTATTTACTTTTCAGCCTTTTGAATGTTTTTTTCTCAGTCTCTGGTTGTTTCCTCATTCATGCACTGATTAATACTCAGCTAAATGCTTGATGGGGATCCTCTGAAGATCTCTGGGGTTCTCTATTTGGGCAGCTCTTTCCTCTCTGATAGTTTTCCCTGGTTACAGTAGCTGTGTAATATCTCCCCAGACTCTTAACTCTATCTCCTCAACCCAGGGAGTCCCACAGGCTCTGACTCAGTTCATTTTCCCAAGGCAACAGCCTGGATATTGCAGGAGCAATTAAGGAGCTAATTTTTTTTTTCACCTTTTCAAGCATTATTGTCCTTTATTTCCAGACATCCATTGTCTTGAAAATTATTGTTTCATATAATGTTTCCACTTTTTTTGTTACAAAAATTTTGGCAAGAAAGTTGCACCTTTAATCCCATTTTTGCTAACAGTCCCATCAAATTTTCTATAAAAAGATATCTATCTTGTTTTCTTTTGTTGCCCCTTTCAATCACTGTTCTCACTTCCAGTACCAATTATTATATTGGTTAGAGACCAGGAGCTGCGACAGACACTGTTTAATTTGTTTAAGGAAAAATTGTTTTATTACTGGTTGTTTATCAATATAGTTGAGAGGGTTAGAAAAGCAGACTCCAGTGAGTGTCTGGCAGCAACTCTTCAAGTCATAGTTACATCATTTCTATATGAATAGTAAAACAACTTTTACTACTGCAGAGAAATATCAAATCGGTAAGTGCTAACTACTACACTAAATTGCCTTTGCCATAATCTGCATTCTGCAAAATGGTTTCCTCGTGTCCTCTGTCTCCTTCCGCTTTCATTGCTGAGTCCAGTTCATGAGGTAATACATTTAATGGAGAGGTATTTTGGACATAGCAGTTAAGAACGTGCAACTTAAAGCCAAACCATTTGGTTTTAAATTCTGCCTTCAGTCTGAATTTACAGTATCTGTAAAATAGAGAAAAATATTAATACCTAAACAGCAGATTGTTATGAGAACTAAATGTTAAATGCTTAGAACCACTTCTGGCACACACACACACAAAGGTTGGATAAAAGTTGATTGTTTTATTATTGTCAGCAGCAGCAGTAGCAAGGGAATCTAGCTTTACAGCCTTTTCAGTATAAACAGATCCACTGATAAAACATCAGAATATCTATCCAGTCCGCAGTATTGGGCCCCACAATTCTTGGTATAAGAACAATTATATTCATTGATGTAAACCTAGATTTGGTGTAGATATAGATATTAATTTGAATACATTTGTCTTATGAAACTCAAACAGATAAATCTCTAAAACTAAAGCACCATGGCCCAGTGTCAACTCTATAGTGAATTAACCAGAACAATATCACCATTTGGAAACCAATTCCCTAGATGGTATTTTGCATATTTTATTTTGTCCCTCCCTTTAACCATAATTGTGTTTAGGTTTGGTAGTAGTAATAAAATAGAATATGACTGAGAAGAATAGGAGGGAGATGAGAAGGACTGTGACTGAGTGAAAAAGACAAAGTTAAAAGGGATGAGAAATGGGGGAAAAGGACATCTGTATGGGTTTTTTTTTTTTTTTTTCCAACTTCTTTTTAATTTTTTTCATTGAAGATAATTGCCTTATAATGTTGTATTGGTTTCTGTACGGTTTTGAGAGGGTAACAGCCAGGAAGGCCAAGGGTCTCCAAACGGAAGGGAAATAGGCTGCAAGTGTATCTTAAAATTCTGTGTTGCCATGACGACACCTGGTTCCACCTTAACTTTTCTCAAACCTTGAGCTAACCAATGCATTTTTCTTATGGAAATGTTGTTCTTAAGCTATGTTAATGAAACTATGATTTTGCTTTGGAATTTGCCTTTCTTCAAAATGGTTCCACCTAAGACTAACTGTTTTTCCTTTTCCCAAACCTTGGGCTGATAATAGCTCAACAAACCAGTATTGATATCAATTGTTTCATGGCTGGGGGATGACACACCTCATGTAATCCTATCTCAAAAATGCATATTCTGGGAGAGGGGCCTGGTGAAACTCCATCATCCTTGAGGTTTATCTCTTATCTGATTAATAGTTTTCTAACAGACATAAAACAGCTTGCTAAAGACTATCAGGAAGACATTCTCCGTCCCCTTTCTGATGTCTATGTCAGAAGCTTTCCCTGTCCCTTTTTCACTTTAATAAAAGTCTGCTACACAAAAGCTCTTGAGTGATCAAGCCTGGTCCCTGGTCCCAAAGCTAAATCTTCTTCTTCTTGGGCAATCACGAATCTGACACCGTTCACCATAAGCTATCAGTTGTAAGAATTTTATAAACTAAGTAGTTCCAATTGGTGACAGTTTAACACTGGAAATTAATGTAGTGTGATGATGGCTATTGTACTATACAAGATGCAGTGGAAACAGAGTAGAATTGTATTTAATCTTCTTGAGGAAGTTGGAACTAAGCCAACACCAAAGTGACTCTTTAGCAAGAAAGGATTTTGAGGAGATTAAAGATCTGTAGGGTTAAGTTATCAGAAGATACATCATTATTAATAGTGAATTTATTGAAGAAAATATCAGACAAAAGTGACTATTTTTTAAGCAAGAAAAATAAATACATCAATCAAAGAATGTTTTAATGGACAATACAAGAAATGTATTCTTTTTTCTACAAGAAATGTAGCAGGCAGCGCAAAAATCATTGTTAATGTAAATAGTTATGGTAGCTCAAAGAACATACATGTGTAAATGTCGTAAATGGTTTTGATTTCTTTCGAATCTTTACAATGACGTGACAGGCAAGATGAAATCTAAATAATTAAAAGTAAAACCAAGATAAAGCAATGATCTAGCTTTATAGCAGAAAAATTTACTTTATTTCAGATGGATTTTTACATACCTGTCAGTTGACCCAGACACACTTTATGACAATATAAACCTGTCCTCCATACCAGCTGCTGAGTAACTTCTTTGCTTTTTATCATACAAAAGGTCAGGAGCAGTAGACCTGATTTTAAAAAAAAGAAAATACCAAGATGAAGAATAAGCTTAAAGATTGCTTTTAAATCACACAAGGTGTGTTTATTCAAACATAAATGTGTTTTTCTGGGAAAAGTCTCATAAATGATGCAAATGAGTAAATTAACTTAGCCATTCTAGCATAAATAACTGTATAATGACTTATTATAGTAAGGAACTGACAGAAAAAAGAAAAATATTTTTTTACAATAATTATGAACACCAAAAATATATATTTGAGGATTTATAACATGAAAAAGTAAGAGTAAGAAAAATGGTTCTTTCTCTCTTTCCTTTTACCAGAATTGAAAGATTTTTCTCCTAAGCAGCACAGAATTCCAAAGCTCAAGGAGTGTTAACACTGGAGTTAGAATTGGTCAGGAAAGTAGCTGTAGGCAACTTCATTATGCCTCCATATACCACAAACTTTCTTATAATACCTATTTCATAGTTCTATATCTCCAAGTTCAATTTACCTTTTATCTTATTTCTTCTAATTCTTACTAAAGCATTAGTTGCTCAATTGTGTCTGACTCTTTGCAAGTCCATGGACTGTACCCTGCCAGATTCCTCTATCCATGGAATTCCCCAGGCAAGAATACTGGAGTGGGTTGCCATTTTCTTCTCCATGAGATCTTCCCAACCTAGGGATCAAACCCAGGTCTCCCGTATTGCAGGCAGAATCTTCACCACTTGAGCCACCAGGAAAGCCCTTAATTCTTACGAATTGTACATAATGACAAGATTTCTTTGTCTTTCCAGTTTTTCTTTCTAATCTGGTGGAAAATTTTATTCACAGAGGTGGGTTATCTCATGCTCACTGTTCTTTCTTGATGTCTCTTCCTTTCCTCTAACAAAAATGTTTGACCTTGTCCATGGTTCCCTGTCTCAAGTCTCTTCCATCTCCTTGATTTCTGGCATCATCTCACTTTTTTCAATTTTACCTGAGCAAGTTGTCATTTTTGAGGTATGATTTATGCTCAGATTGAGAGTTTTGATAATTGTATAAACTTGTGCAACGACAACTTCAGGAAAGATAATTAACCCTAAGGAACTTTCTTCAGGTCCCTTCCTAGCCAGTTTATCACCTTCAAAAGATAGTTCAGAAGCATTCTTCTAATACTGAGCTTTAGTTATGCCTATTCTTAGCTTTCCTGTAAAGAAGATCAAATACTGTGTACTCTTTTGTGTTTGAATTCTTTCACTAAGCATTTTTTATTTTGTCTCTGTTGTTAAAATTACCAGTTTGTTCATATTTATTTCAGATGAGTATTCTGTATTGTGACTATATCACAATTTGTGTATCCATTTAACTCTTGATAGATATTTGGGTGTTTTAGCAATTATCATTGAAACTGCTGTCAATATTCTTACTATAAACATTTCAGTTCAGTTCAGTTCAGTCGCTCAGTTGTGTCCGACTCTTTGCGACCCCATGAATCGCAGCACGCCAGGCCTCCCTGTCCATCACCAACTCCCGGAGGTCACTCAGACTCACATCCATCGAGTCAGTGATGCCATCCAGCCATCTCATCCTCTGTCGTTCCCTTCTCCTCCTGCCCCCAATCCCTCCCAGCATCAGAGTCTTTTCCAATGAGTCAGCTCTTTGCATGAGGTGGCCAAAGTACTGGAATTTCAGCTTTAGCATCATTCCTTCCAAAGAAATCCCAGGGCTGATCTCCTTCAGAATGGACTGGTTGGAGTCCCTTGCAGTCCAAGGGACTCTCAGGAGTCCTCTCCAACACCACAGTTCAAAAGCATCAATTCTTCAGCGCTCAGCTTTCTTCACAGTCCAATTCTCACATCCATACATGACCACAGGAAAAACCAGAGCCTTGACTAGACAGACCTTTGTTGGCAAAGTAATGTCTCTGCTTTTGAATATGCTATCTAGGTTGGTCATAACTTTCCTTCCAAGGAATAAGTGTCTTTTAATTTCATGGCTGCAGTCACCATCTGCAGTGATTTTGGAGTCCAAAAAAAATCAAGTCTGACACTGTTTCCACTGTTTCCCCATCTATTTGCCCTGAAGTGATGGGACTAGATGCCATGATCTTCGTTTTCTGAATGTTGAGCTTTAAGCCAACTTTTCCACTCTCCACTTTCACTTTCATCAAGAGGCTTTTGAGTTCCTCTTCACTTTCTGCCATAAGGGCGGTGTCATCTGCTTATCTGAGGTTCTTGATATTTCTCCTGGCAATCTTGATTCCAGCTTGTGCTTCTTCCAGCCCAGTGTTTCTCATGATGTACTCTGCATACAAGTTAAATAAGCAGGGTGACAATATACAGCCTTGAAGTACTCCTTTTCCTGTTTGGAACCAGTCTGTTGTTCCATGTTCAGTTCTAACTGTTGCTTCCTGACCTGCATACAAATTTCTCAAGAGGCAGATCAGGTGGTCTGGGATTCCCATCTTTTTCAGAATTTGCCACAGTTTCTTGTGATCCACACAGTCAAAGGCTTTGGCATAGTCAATAAAGCAGAAATAGATGCTTTTCTGGAACTCTCTTGCTTTTTTGATGATCCAGAGGATGTTGGCAATTTGTTCTCTGGTTTCTCTGCCTTTTCTAAAACCAGCTTGAACATCAGGAAGTTCACGGTTCACATATTGCTGAAGCCTGGCTTGGAGAATTTTGAGCATTACTTTACTAGCGTGTGAGATGAGTGCGTTTGTGCAGTAGTTTGAGCATTCTTTGGCATTGCCTTTCTTTGGGATCAAAATGAAAACTGACCTTTTCCAGTCCTGTGGCCACTGCTGAGTTTTCCAAATTTGCTGGCATATTGAGTGCAACACTTTCACAGCATCATCTTTCAGGATTTGGAATAGCTCCACTGGAATTCCATCACCTCCACTAGCTTTGTTCGTAGTGATGCTTTCTAAGGCCCACTTGACTTCACATTCCAGGATGTCTGGCTCTAGGTAAGTGATCACACCATCGTGATTATCTTGGTCATGAAGATCTTTTTTGTACAGTTCTTCTGTGTATTCTTGCCACCTCTTCTTAATATCTTCTGCTTCTGTTAGGTCCATACCATTTCTGTCCTTTATTGAGCCCATCTTTGCATGAAATGTTCCCTTGGTATCTCTAATTTTCTTGAAGAGATCTCTAGTCTTCTCCATTCTGTTGTTTTCCTCTATTTTTTTGCATTGATCAGTTTAAGTTATATAAGTCTTAGTATAAGCATATGTATTTTATCTTGGGTAAATATTTAATGGTAGGATTGCTGAATCATAGGGCAGATTTATGTTTAACTTTATGAGAAAATTCCAAACAGTTCTCAAAAGCAGTTATACCATTTTACACCTGCACCATTAAAAGACAGGAGATCCAGTTGCTCCACAAACTTCCCAACATTTATATTATCATTTTTTTTTTTTTAATCTTAGTCATCCTACTGGGTGTAATATGACATTTCATTATGATTTTGACTTATGTTTTCCTGAAGATCAATGATTCTCAAAAACATTTGCTGATCATTACTCAGCTGAAGACTCCACAGGAACCCTCTGCAGATACCTAAAGCTCTCTTTCTCTGTGCAGCCCTCTTCTCTAGCTTCCTTGGCCCTCCTTGTTTCCCACTTCCATCTCCTCAACACAGAGAGTTCTCAGCTTCTTGATCTGCAAGCTGGAAACTCTCCTGGCAGCATACTGGTAAATTTCAGATTTCAGCTTGTTTTCTCTCTCTCAGGGATCATTACCCTGTATCACCTGATGTTCAATAACTGATACTGCATTCTTAAATATATTTGTATAATTCCATAGTTTTTTTAGGCAGGATCATTTTTCCTGTTTTTTTGTTTTTGATCTCCTGATGGTGCTTTCCACTGGCTGAACTCAAGCCAAAGAAAGGGGGCAAAAGAGCCAGTTAATATAGAAATGTGAGGTTAGTCTTATGCAATGTAAAGCTGGGCAGAGAAGGTCAGAGAGAGGATATGAAGGGCAAATAGAGGATATACAGGATAAATTACCAGTGTGATTTTCATCATAGCCACTTAAGGAAAGTTATTCTCAGAAATAAACTGAACTAAGTCTTTTGGCCTCATTCTCTGCTTGAAGGATTCCAAGACTGTGCAACATATGATAAGCTCAGTCATTCTACAACTTCCAGTTCTGAAAATACATATGAGTTTCCGTTTACATGTTTTATTCCAATACATAACTTTGAATAGGTAGTCATTTTGGTTATTTGTTCAGACATATTATTTAAAACAGAGGCAGACGTTTTATAAATTTAAAAGTTAAAAAGTGAGTCTCTTTTTATTTAGTGGTTCCTCAATATATACGGAGAAAGCAATGGCGCCCCACTCCAGTACTCTTGCCTGGAAAATCCCATGGATGGAGGAGCCTGGTAGGCTACAGTCCATGGGGTCACTAAGAGTTGGATATGACTGAGCAACTTCACTTTCACTTTTCATTTTCATGCATTGGAGAAGGAAATGGCAACCTACTCCAGTGTTCTTGCCTGGAGAATGCCAAGGACAGGGGAGCTTGGTGGGCTGCCGTCTATGGGGTCGCACAGGATCAGACACGACTGAAGCGACTTAGCGGCAGCAATATATACAACCAAATTCAGTGTATGTATTCAACATATCCAAATAACAATAATGGATATGATTTAACAAGGATGTCTTTGTGCAAAATACATAGTATACTATTTACAGGTAATTTAAAATTCTGATAATGCTATAAAGTCATTATTATTTTCATGCCAATTTCTAGATGACAAAACTGAAGTTAAACTGATCAAGACTATTCACAGGGATCATATAACAAGTAAGTTGTGGTGCTTAGATTTCAGCTCTGGGCTTTCTGATAGAAAGCTTGTTCTCTTGTTGCCTCTTTCTGCTTCAAAAAAGGACAAGAAAAAAGTAACACAAGTTCAAAGACTGTCTTCATTGTTAGAATCCAGGGGAAAAATGAAGAGAAAATTATTCATATTTTCAATTCCAATATGAAGGTTGACCCAAGTGTCCCTTTAGGCAAGCTGCCCAGACTCTACTGTTTCTTCTCTATGACTGCTTCTTTCACTCATTTGGCATCTCTCTCATATCGAATGATGGGTCCACTTTCAACATTTTCTTGCTAGTGAAAGAGGGAAAAAGAGAGTATTGAGCTTCATGTCTTTTATTTAGTTACAGTTATTGAAATATTTTCAGGAATAAAGCCTGCAGAACTGTACTCCAAAAAGGGTTGCTTGGCATTACAAAATAGTATCATCTATGTAAAGATGAGAGCATGCTATTTACAAATCTTACTTAAGACAAATGCGTATGATGTTTCAAGGATTCTTTTCATCTTAAAACTGAAATGCTTCTATTTTCTATCTACTACAGCATTAAAAGTAACAAAAATAAAAAGCATGACTCCAGCTCTGATTTCCCATGCATTGTTATGCACAAGTCAATAGAAGCCAGCTCTATCCATATTAGCATTATATGGCCTTACAGACCTATTTACAGGTGCACAATATTTTCTATCCATCTGCTGGAAAGAATCTGGAAAGAGGGTGTGTGTGTGTGTGTGTGTGTGTGTGTAAATCTGAAATGAAAGAGAAATAACTGAGTAGCTGGTCAATTGTAGAAAAAATAGAAAACAACCTTTTTTGGACCTGTTTTTATAGGGCAAGGAGAAGAGGGACCTTTCATCATCTTTACCATAAAGGCCTTAACAATTATCATCACCTGCTATTGACACCAAAATAAAAGTCTCAAACAAGTCATAGAAACTGACGCCAGCAAATAGGCACATAGATGACATATATTAAAAAAGTGTCTCTCATGGGAGATGTTCTAGAAGTGAGACAATTTGGGGGATATATTGATCATATTGGAGAAGGCACCCCACTCCAGTACTCTTGCCTGGAAAATCCCATGGATGGAGGAGCCTGGAGGGCTGCAGTCCATGGGGTTGCTGAGGGTCAGACATGACTGAGTGACTTCACTTTCACTTTTCACTTTCATGCATTGGAGAAGGAAATAGCAACCCACTCCAGTGTTCTTGCCTGGAGAATCCCAGGGACGGGGGGAGCCTGGTGGGCTGCCATCTGTGGGGTCACACAGAGTCAGACACGACTGAAGTGACTTAGCATAGCATTGATCATATTGTACTGAAGTAGAGGTTTGATAGAATACTCAGAAATCCCTTACATCTTTCTTATTTTATGCTCTTTAGAGTTATATGGATTAATAAATAATTCCATCTGTATTACTATGCATTTGTAATGCTGATGGAAATTTCTGTCGCTAAGGCAACAGTGTAAGTACATGACATATTTCTGGCCTTTCCATTGCAATTCATAAAAGAAACAAAATTTTAGAATTGTGATATTTAAAAATAGTTACATTCAACAATTCATCTTATAGATGAGAAACATAGAGAAGTAAATTAGCTTATTAAATGTCCCAGAGCTATCTAGTCATAGACATGGTAATTAAACCACGGGAATTTAATCTAGTGCTCTATCTTCTGCATACTAAAAGTTTGTAGTTACAGTGTGCGAGATGGGATTATGAAGTTTACTACTTCTTAGAACATCACTATGTTACATTAGCTATTAATATTGTATACATTTCATTGCTCCATCAATATAATGAATAAACTAATATCTTTTTTCCAGAAGTTGTATGAATATTGCTTCAGGTACTCCATATACTTCTATCTTATACTTTATGCCTCAAGAAAGAGATGAAACAGATAATTTTCAAAAGCAGAGCATGAGTTTTCAGGAAACTTCAGTTTATTTGGACATTTATTAAGTTGTTCTAGTAAAGTATGAATAATATACAGTCATAATTTAGTTGCATTATTGATTATCTCTAAGCACTTGGCTTCAATAGATTGTTTCAAACCTTCTTAATTGTAGCTTGATTATCTGAAACAAGGTCTTCTGATAATTCCTGATGATCCTACAACTGACAGTCAGCTGAGTGGCCCTCTGCTCCTTGGAGTTCTATATATCATCTAAAAGAGCTCAACTCAACTTCATGGCCAACATAAATCCAGGTCTCTCCCAAGTTTTCTTCAGATTTGCAGAGGGTTCATATTTGCATGATCTCGTCTGTCCCCCAACCTTCTGCTCCCACATGTTAATTTCTTACAAATGCAACACCATTGCCAATTTCCACCCACAAATATAACAATTATCTACAACACCCACTTCTTACAAATCCTTCATGAAATTGATGTGATACAATAGTTTCTGAAGTATTAAAGAAGTTGGTAATGGGAAAGGGTGAAGTGGTCTCTGCCTGCTGCTGCTGCTGCTAAGTCGCTTCAATCATGTCCAACTTTGTGCGACCCCATAGACGGCAGACCACCAAGCTCCTCCGTCCCTGGGATTCTCCAGGCAAGAACACTGGAGTGGGTTGCCATTTCCTTCTCCAAATGCATGAAATTGAAAAGTGAAAATGAAGTCATTCAGTTGTGTCTGACCATCAGCGACCCCATGGACTGCAGCCTTCCAGGTTCCTCCATCCATGGGATTTTCCAGGCAAGAGTACTAGAGTGGGTTGCCATCGCCTTCTCTGGGTCTCTGCCTAGCAGGTGGTAAACACTTTTAAGATTGAAATGAGACTTTTCTGTAATTCTATGCTTTCTTCTCCTGGCTTCTTCTCCATGTACACTTCTGTCCTTCCCAGGGTTCTTTTTTCATTGTTCCCATTTCCTTTTCATTCTCCTTTCTTGTTATCTCTCTGAAGGGAAAAATAATCTTTCCTAGTCCAAAAGACATTCCAACTTTTGTTCTGAAGTCTTTGAAACACTCAAGATCTATACCAAGCAGTTATTTATTTTTTTATAACCTACCAAAGGCAGTTTTCTCCCTAGCAATTCTGGAGTATGTTTTAAAATAATCATTTGCTTGGCACTTTTACAGTTCCAAAGTAAGTATAGGGAAGTTACAAGGGAACTAGTAATCTAGAGTCAGCTAATGAAAGACTCCCAGATTATCAAGAGTCAAACCTGGAGCAACCCCCAATAACCAGGAGCCTCCAGATCTAGGAGAAAAGAGATAAAGTTGGGTTTGCAGATGTCCATATGCCTTCTTGAATGTTATTCAAACTATAATTTTATCAAGACTACTGTGTTTAATAATTTTAATGTGCCAAACCTAATAATGGAAGGTGTTATGCTTATAAGAAAACATAGTATTTATTCTTTTAGAGTTGTTAAGTTATTTTATATATGTCATTTCACTTGTGCTTCACAAGAACCTTCTATGACAGATAGGTGAAGAAATATCAGTTTTTTTTTTAAAATAATTGTATTTATTTATTTGTTGATGACTATGCTGGGTCTTCATTGCTGCACAGGCTTTTCTCTAGTTGCGGCAGATGGTGGCTACTCTGTAGTTGCAGCATGCAAGCTTCTCAGTGCAATGGCTTCTCTTGTTGTGGAGCATGGGTTTTAGGGTGCTCGGGCTTTAGCAGTTGCCGCTCCTGGGCTCTAGAGCTCAGGCCGAGTTGTTGTGGTGCACATGCTTAGTTGCTTTGCAGCATATGGGATCTTCCTGGGTCAGGGATCAAGCCTGTGTTTCCTGCATTGGCAGGTGGATTCTTTGCCACTGAGCCATCAGGGACACCCAGTTAGTTCAGTTTTGTAGATGCCAAGAGAGTAAGCGATTATATACATAAACGAGATTTCAAATTAGTCCTTCCAATTTGGCTACTGTTATTTAGCAACTGTTCTGTATCTAAGGCCATTACTTCCTAAATGATGACCTCCCTCCTGTCTTGAATTTCTCCAATTCGATCTCCTTTTGCCACCAAAGAAATATTTTAAAACTCCAAATTTGTTCACTGCATATTCTTTTTCTTAAATTAAGTAATATATTTTTCATTGGGATGAGATGGCTGGATGGCATCACTGACTCAATGGACATGAGTCTGAATGAACTCCAGGAGTTGGTGATGGACAGGGAGGCCTGGCGCACTGTGATTCATGGGGTCGCAAAGAGTCGGACACAACTGAGTGACTGAACTGAACTGAACTGATAGTTAATTTACAATATTGTGTTAGTTTCAGGTGGATAGTAAAGTAATTCATATATATCTATTCTTTTTCAGATTCTTTTCCCAGTAATGTATTACAAAGTATTGAGTACAGTTCTCTGTGCTAAGCTGTTCAGTTCAGTTCAGTTCAGTCACTCAGTTGTGTCCGACTCTTTGTGACCCCGAGAATCACAGCATGCCAGGCCTCCCTGTCCATCACCAACTCCTGGAGTTCACTCAAACTCATGTCCATCGAGTTGGTGATGCCATCCAGCCGTCTCATCCTCTGTGGTCCCCTTCTCCTCCTGCCCCCAATCCCTCCCAGCATCAGAGTCTTTTCCAATGAGTCAACTCTTCACATGAGGTGGCCAAAGTATTGGAGTTTCAGCTTCAGCATCAGTCCCTCCAATGAACACCGAGGACTGATCTCCTTTAGGATGGAGGAGGTTGGATCTCCTTGCAGTTCTATCTATTTTACATATAGTAGTATATATATGTTACTCCCAAATTCCTAATTTATTCCTCCCCATACCTCTCCCCTTTGGTTACAGTAAGTTTGTTTCCTATGTCTGTGAGTCTGTTTCTATTTTGTAAATAACTTCACTTGTATCTTTTTTTTAAGATTCCACATATAAATGATATCATATGATCTTTATCTGACCTACTTCATTTAGTATGATAATCTCTAGTTGCATCCATGTTGCTGAAAATGGCATTATTTCATTCTTTTTATATGGCTGAGTAATATTCCATTGTATATACCACATCTTCTTTATCCATTCATCTGTCAGTAGACATTCAAGTTTCTTCCATGTCTTGGCTATTGTAAATAGTGATGCTATGAACATTGGGGTACATGTATACTTTATATTCTTTATTGAATTGCTTTAATGCCCTCTCATTGCCTGTAAGACTTTTAATATGGCTTATGAGACCTTGCGTGTACTGCCTCTGATTTGCTGTTCATCTTCTTACCCACTTTTCTCTGCATCATAGGCCATGTAAAATTTTTGTGATTCCTCAGTTATACTAAACTCTCCTTTAAGAGCCTTTTAACATGTTTTTATCTCTGCCTGCCAAGTGTTTACCTCTAATCTTCTACCTCCTTCTACTAATCATTTTGTCACAAATTACCTCACCTTTGCTGTTGGGTTAGGTATAGCAAACTATACTTCATTATGGCACCAGACACACTGTAGTACAACTGCTTTTATATTCATTTACCCCTGTGAGTAGACTAGTTATATGAAGACTGTGCCCATATTGCTTAAAAACACTGAATGAAATCAGTTGTCAGTAAATGATACCTGTGGGCCAGACCTAGTCCATAAGCTAGTAAGATTTTAAATTTTAAAGGTTGGGGTTGGGAGCTGGAGGGGAGAAGGAAGAGGAGGAAGTTATACATGGGCCTTGAAGCTAAAAAATTTATCTCTTTGTAGAAAAGGTTGCCACACTCTGAATTAATAAATGAGACTAGGAACATGTTTTATCCCTGACCCTTTCAACAAACCAGAGTCTTCCCCAAATATCTTCCAAATATCTTTAAATCTTTTGATTATAGAAAGAAAGTTGCCATGCCTGTTTTGTGCACATTCTAAATGTCAGTTCACCTCATTGATTAATAGCAATAATAAAAGCCTGTGATGTGTATTGCCAGGTTATAGTGGCTGCTAGTGGCATTAACCAGCTTCATGAGACTGATTCAAAAGAGGTGCCTTATATCTGCCAAAAGTATGATGAGCTTGGCAGACTACACAAAAAGTAGAAGAAAACTGTTTTTGAGAGCAAAATCAACCTGGTAATTTTGACTCACTTATGCTTTGTTTCCCAAAATATGTTATACGTCAATTGAGAGCCCATATGTGAAAGAGAAACAAAGCTTTCATTTTAGTTGGTGGCACATCCTCAACAGTTTTTACCAGGAAAGTGTGGTCTAGGTAGTTTTCAAGGGAAGAAAACAGTTTGGTTTTTTTTTTCTGCTTTTTAATATGTTTCCAGAATTGTTATTTTAAATAGCTGGCATTGTTAAGGTCTGTTATGCATTCAGCCATGTGCAACTTTATGTATTTTGTCCTTAGCAACCATAGTTTCTTTATTGAATATATTTTCAAAGTGAATATATTTTCCCCAAAATCTTTTACCTTCCCATTTTTTTACTTATTACATAAGTTTGCTGCGTGATTACTGATTCTTGAAAACATCAATTTATAGATAGGGTGATTAAATAAAATAGACTCTTATTGGTAATTGATAACTCTATTTTGAAAAAATATTGGCCCAAGTGCTTTTTGTAAAATCATGAAGAGGTAAATCAGTGTGTTTAGCCACTTCATAACAAAGTGTTTAATAGGCATTGGACAATAAATTATGAAAGTTTAAAAATTTTCTTTATACTATTTGTAGATTTGCTTACATGAGTAATGTCATTGGAAAACCATAGCTTGACGATTTTATAGTGCAGTTACTTAAAATGTATCTTTATGTTCACTGGATTGCTTATAGGAAGTCTATAAACTTTAGGGCATGATTTATTCTCTGCCAAGCAAGAGTATAACCATTCAAACTGAAAGCCAGAAACCTAGTCAAACCTACGCTCTCAGGATGAGAGGAGGAGTGAGGTATTTGAAAACAATGATGAAATAGATTCTCTGCTGAAAATCCTATTTTTTTTTTCAAACTTTAAAATTTTTATTTTGTATTGGAGTAGAGCCAATTAAAAATGTTGTAGTTTCGGGTGAACAGCAACAGGACTCAGCCATAAATACACATGTATCCGTTCTCCGCCAAACCCCTCTCCTGTCTAGGCTGGCACATAGCATTGAGCAGACTTTCATGTGCCGTACAATAGGTCCTTGGTGGTTATCTCTTTTACATATAGCAGTGTGTACATGACTTGCCCAAACTCCCTAACTGTCCTTTATGATAAACTTTCTATTGAGTATTTTAAGTCTATTTTTTTCCCAGTAAATCCTTTCAACAACACAATGAGTGGTATACTATTATTCTCCCTACTTTATAGATGATGAAACTAAAGCATTAAGTAACTTCAAGCACAGACAAGCCAAGTATTGGTAGATAGAAGAGCTGAGACGTTAACCCAAGGTTGACTGACTCAAAGATGTACTTTTACTCACTGTATTTTACACAAGTAAAGGCAAAATAAAGCTCAGCATGATTATATTTGAAAAGTTAAAAACAAAAGACTTAGACTCAGGTTAACATACTATCATTTGGGCAGAGTTACAAATATATGTTTATTATTTGAAATAGAGTTTGAAATGTTTATTGTTGTTTTCTGTGAGATTTTTGACAGTCTGAATCCTAATTGTAAAATTTTTCTCTATTTACTTGCTCATTCTGAACTTGTGTGGAATCAAGAAGTTGAAATTTTAAGACACGGTGAGAATGCATTGTTTAAGACAAACCAAAAATTGAAATGGATGAATAATCAAGTGGTAAATATAAAATATTTGTTTGTGGATTAGATTACATGATATGAAATCAAAATGCTAACTGGTGATTAGTCTTTTCTCTCCTAATTCTCAGAAAAATTTATATATGTCTAGTTGCCAAGAGGCACTAAACTTGGAGAAGGAAATGGCAACCCACTCCAGTGTTCTTGCCTGGAGAATCCCAGGGACAGGGGAGCCTGGTGAGCTTCCGTCTATGGGGTCGCACAGAGTCGGACATGACTGAAGCGACTTAGCAGTAGCAGCAGCAGCAGCAGTTGCCAAGAGGCACTAAACTTGGGTCAATTTTGAACTTTAACGTTCTCTTTTGTTTTCACACATGCCCCTTAACTACTTTGTGAGAATATGTATCCTTAGCACCTTGCCTATTCCCTTATAAACTCTGATTTTAGGATTGTCCTGTGTGGCTCATTATATCAGAGTGATCACTTCAGTATTCCCATGTTTCCTGGACTGTCTGGGGCCTCTCAGGACTCAGAAACCTAGTTTGATGTTTCTACTAAACCAAAATTTATTAGGTTGGTGCAACCATAATTGCAATTTCAGACCATGAATTTTAAATCTTTATAACTAGGCTCAACCACATCTTTATTAATCAAAATAGGAATCAATACAATCAACACTTTTTTTGCCAGTAAGAAATGTATTTGTTTATTACTGTAGCATAAAATTCTGTGCTTTGGAATTTGACAAACTCTTGCAAAGCATTTTCTGCCTCCTGCTGATGGTAGAAGCATTTTCCATGCAAAAAAGTTGTGGAGATGCTTGATGAAGTGGTAGTTGGTTGGCAGGTTCAGTTCAGTTCAATTGCTCAGTCATGTCTGACTCTGCGATCCCACGGCTGCATCTCGTCAAACTTCACTGTCCATCAACAACTCCTGGAGCCTGGTCAAACTCATGTCCATCGAGTTAACCATTTCATCCTCTGTCGTCCCCTTCTCCTCCTTGTCAACTTCCAATGGCTGGACACTATGCTCCTCATCTTCAAGGCTCTTGCCTCCCTTGCAAAACTTCTTGCACCACTACTGCTCTGTATATTCATTAGCAGTTCCTAGGCCAAATGCATTATTGATGTTTCAAGTTATCTTTGCTGCTTTATAACTCATTTTGAACTCAAATAAGAAAATCACTCGTTTGTTTTTTGTGGAATGTCATTTCTTGTCTTTCTCTTTTTTCCTTCCTTAGTCTAAATAAATATAAAGATAAATAGGAAGTAATAAGTCACTAGCAGAAAAACATACAGTGATAAATGTGCACTAAAATGATCTATAATATAACCACATTTATTAAGAGCATACTCCATTATCAAATGGCAAATTGTAACAATGCAAAAACTACAATTACTTTTGCACCAACCTAATAATTATAGTATCTTTGTTAGTTTCCTATTGTTGGTAATAACAAATTACCACAAATCTGGTAGCTTAAAAAACACAAATTTATTATCTTACGCTTCTAAAGATCAAAAAAACTGAAATGGGTCTTATGTAGGCCAAAATCAAGATGTCAGAATAGCTGCCTTCCTTCTGTAGGCACTCAAGAAGAATCATATCTTTTCCAGCTCCAAGAGGTGCCTACATTCCTTGGCTCATGGCTGCAACATTCAGACCTCTGTTTTCATTGTCACATCTGCTTCTCTGACTCCTGCTTGCTTCTTTCCTATATAAGGACATTGGTAATTACACTGGACTCACCTGTATAATCCAGGATAATCTCTCTGTTTCAAGATCCTTAACTTAGACACATCTACATAGTCTCTGAGAAGGCAATGGCACCCCACTCCAGAACTCTTGCCTGGAAAATCCCACGGATGGAGGAGCCTGGTAGGCTGCAGTCCATGGGGTCGCTAAGAGTCAGACATGACTGAGTGACTTCACTTTCTCTTTTCACTTTCATGCATTGGAGAAGGAAATGGTGGCCCACTCCAGTGTTCTTACCTGGAGAATCCCAGGGACGGGGGAGCCTGGTGGGCTGCCGTCTATGGGGTCACACAGAGTCAGACACGACTGAAGTGACTTAGCATAGCATAGCATACATAGTCTCACCTTCCATAGTCTCTCCACACCCACATAGTCTCTCCTCCTTCCTTGTTTCAAAAGTTGGGAATAAAGTGACCGATGATGAGGATACAAGTGACTTTACATACTAAATTAGTTTCTTCCCCCTGTCTTTAGTGATTTTACTGCTCACCAGTGAATATTGCTTTACACCCATCATAGCCCAAAGGGTATATACCATGATATGGGTCCAAATCACATGTCCCTTTTACATGTGTCTCAGAAATTACTCTGGTATCATAGTCCAGTAAATGGCATTCTGCCAACATAGGACTGAAGTTTGATCTTGCTTTCTTCAAACTTTTAAAACCTAGTAAAATTTTGAGGAAGTCCATCTGTTCTTGAGCATGACTCTTAAACAGTAATTTGGCCCTCCTAAATGTCCATCTCAGAGGTTTGTATTAAAGCTGATGTTTACTGAAATTCTTCGAACTCTAGTTCCTGACCAGAGGTAACTTTGGTCCTTCACCAGATGGTGCATAAAAGAAGATTAATGGGCTCCATACCCTTGATAAATTCTGCATTTTGAAACAGAACTTGAGCTGGAAGATTTTGAGGGTAGGCGTTATCAGAGTCATAAAATCTATGGTGTGGAAAACTGTGCAACTTAAGAAATGAACTGTCCCCTCTTTCTATGGTTCATGCATCTTCAAAAATGCACTTCTGTGCAGAAAATATGAAACGAGGAGAGACTACTTTGGGTTCCTTAGTGCTCCAGCATTTATTTCACTTAAAGTTTTTACAGTGTCACTTCATTAATCCCTATTTTCATTTTGTTAGAGAATCATTAACATAAAAAAGCCATTTTATTATTATGAAAACAAGAGAAACAGTGAGAAATGTTTTATTCTTAAGAAAGATTACAGAAGTATATATTATTTCCAACTTTTTGATTTTTAAAATGAAATAATGGACCTCTATGAATGATGTTTTTCATTTCCTTTAAAAAGAGGTTAACCTAGATTCTTTCTTGGAGCTATTGTGCCAGTGAGCCCTTATCAACTGAGCACTATGGAACCTTGATACTTATACCTTGGAGTCTGTCTAGACTTATTATAAAAGAACCTCAACATTTTTAACATCTTCAGTCAACAACCACTTAGTGCCTGCTGTTAACTAGGCATTCCACTACAGATTAACACTGTAAATACAAGTAAGATATAGATATAGACCCTAACTGCAAGATGTTTACATTCCAGCATAGCTTTCAAATTCTATTCAAATATAAGAATAACACTCTTGCCCAATGGTGACACCAACTTAAATAAGTTTGATTTCTTTCTTGGGGAAGCTCCAAGTCTAACATGGAAGGAAAATAAGGAAATGAAAAATACAACACAGAGTATGTGTGTGTATGTGTGTGTTCAGTGGAAAAGTCTTAGCAAGGACAGGGTCAGCAGGCAAGTGGCCACGTGGGATTGTATGGCTTGGAACAACTTACAATAGTTTAGAATGTGTTTGTCATCCTTGTAGGTCCATGACTAAACACTGAAGAAAGATGATTAATGCACTAAGGGAAGATGATTAACCTCTCAAACAAGGAAATAATAACTGAATTCTGGCCACTTGAGTAAATCATTGAAGATGTTCTTTGCTGTGGTTAGAATGTTCCTAATCCCTTTCTATGTTACTCCCCTTTCCTGTTATGGATAACAATTCCAGTGTACAAGCTATAAACAATGGAGAGGGTGTGGAGAAAAGGGAACCCTCCTACACTGTTGGTGAGAATGTAAATTTGCACAACCACTATGAAGAACAATACAGTAGTTCCTTAAAAAACTAAAAATAGAGCTACCATATGATTTACCAATACCATTCCTGGGCATATATCCAGGGAAAACCGTAATCCAGAAAGATACATGCACTCCAATTGTCACTGCAGCAGTATTTACAATAGTCAAGACAAGAAAGCAGACTAAATATCCATCAGCAGAGGAATGGATTAAGATGTGTTACACATATACAATGGGATATTATTCACTCGTAAAAAATAATTAAATAATAGCATTTGCAGCAACATGGATGGATCTAGAGATTGTCAAACTAAGTGAAACCAGTCAGACAGAGAAAGATAAATATCATATGTTATCACTCAGGTGGAATCTGATTTAAAAATGATAAAATTAATGTATTTAATAATACAAAACAGAAGAAGACTAACAGATATTGAAAACAAATTTATAGTTACCAAAAGGGAAACATATGAGGGCTGGATAAATTAGGAGCTTGGGATGAACATGCACACATTACTATATATGCTTGATAACCAACAAGTATGCACTGTATAGCACAGGGAGCTCTACTCAACATTCTGTGAAAACCTATAAGACAAAAGAATCTAAAAAAGAATGAACATATGTGTATGTGTGACCCAACCACTTCACTGTACACCTGAAACTAAGACAGCATTGTAAACCAACTATAATCCCATAAAATAAAAATTAAAAAAGAATAATTCCCAAGACTTATATAACTTACTATGGGTTACATATTTACTCATTTAACCTTCAATACAAACTTTTGAGGCAGAAAATACTATGCCCACTTTATAGGTAGGGAAAATGAGACACAGGAAGATTAAGTAAGTTGCTTAATTTAAAGCTAGGAAATGGAAAAACCAGAATTTGAACTCAGTTTGGTTCTAGGGTTGGCACTCATAACCTCTACACTATATTGCCAAATCTTTGCAAGAAACTGAATAAAAAGTGCTTTCTTACGAGACAGCAAAAGAGACACTGATGTATAGAACAGACTTTTGGACTCTGGGACCAGGAGAAGGTGGGATGATTGGGGAGAATAGCATTGAAATATGTATAATATCATATCTGAAACGAGTCAGTCCAGGTATGATGCCCTATAACAGATGCCTGGGACTGGAGCACTGGGATGACCTGGAGGGATGGTGTGGGAAGCGGGGGAGGGAGGAGGGTTCAGGATGGGGAACACGTGTATACTGGTGGCGGATCCATCTCGATGTATAGTAAAAGCAATACAATATTGTAAAGTTAAGCAAAAAAAAAAAAAAAAAAAGTGCTTTCTTAGAATAGGTTATTATTGATTAAACTGCAACTAGCTATTTCAGGAAGACATGTATCTTCAAATTACATGTTATTTAAATAGCATTAATTTTCAGATCAGATCAGATCAGTCGCTCAGTCGTGTCCGACTTTTTGTGACCCCATGAATCGCAGCACACCAGGCCTCCCTGTCCGTCACCAACTCCCGGAGTTCGCTCAGACTCACGTCCATCGATTCAGTGATGCCATCCAGCCATCTCATCCTCTGTAGTCCCCTTCTCCTCCTGCCCCCAATCCCTCCCAGCATCAGAGTCTTTTCCAATGAGTCAACTCTTTGCAGGAGGTGGCCAAAGTACTGGAGTTTCAGTTTTAGCATCATTCCTTCCAAAGAAATCCCAGGGCTGATCTCCTTCAGAATGGACTGGTTGGATCTCCTTGCAGTCCAAGGGACTCTCAAGAGTCTTCTCCAACACCACAGTTCAAAAGCATCAATTCTTCGGTGCTCAGCCTTCTTCACAGTCCAACTCTCACATCCATACATGACCACAGGAAAAACCATATCCTTGACTAGGCGAACCTTTGTTGGCAAAGTAATGTCTCTGCTTTTCAATATGCTATCTAGGTTGGTCATAACTTTCCTTCCAAGGAATAAGTGTCTTTTAATTTCATGGCTGCAGTCACCATCTGCAGTGATTTTGGAGTCCAGAAAAATAAAATCTGACATTGTTTCCACTGTTTCCCCATCTAGTTCCCATGAAGTGATGGGACCAGATGCCATGATCTTCGTTTTCTGAATGTTGAGCTTTAAGCCAACCTTTTCACTCTCCACTTTCACTTTCATCAAGAGGCTTTTTAGTTCCTCTTCACTTTCTGCCATAAGGGTGGTGTCATCTGCTTATCTGACGTTATTGATATTTCTCCCAGCAATCTTGATTCCAGCTTGTGTTTCTTCCAGTTCAGCATTTCTCATGATGTACTCTGCATATAAGTTAAATAAACAGGGTGACAATATACAGCCTTGACGAACTCCTTTTCCTATTTGGAACCAGTCTGTTGTTCCATGTCCAGTTCTAACTGTTGCATCCTGACCTGCATACAGATTTCTCAAGAAGCAGATCAGGTGGTCTGGGATTCCCATCTCTTTCAGCATTTTCTGCAGTTTCTTGTGAGCCACACAGTCAAAGGCTTTGGCATAGTCAAGAAAGCAGAAATAGATGCTTTTCTGGAACTCTCTTGCTTTCTTGATGATCCAGGGGATGTTGGCAATTTGTTCTCTGGTTCCTCTGCCTTTTCTAAAACCAGCTTGAACATCCGGAAGTTCATGGTTCACATATTGCTGAAGCCTGACTTGGAGAATTTTGAGCATTACTTTACTATCATGTGAGATGAGTGCATTTGTGCGGTAGTTTGAGCATTCTTTGGCAATGTCTTTCTTTGGGATTGGGATGAAAACTGACCTTTTCCAGTCCTGTGGCCACTGCTGAGTTTTCCAAATTTGCTGGCATATTGAGTGGAGCACTTTCACAGCATCATCTTTCAGGACTTGGAATAGCTCCACTGGAATTCCATCACCTCAACTAGGAACCTTATTTCCGTGCGTCTTATTTCTTGTATCTCTAGATATGCATTAAATAAGAAGTAGAATAATAGAACTCTGAACCAAGTGTTGTGGAAATAAAACAGAGATATGTAAGTGTGGTTTCAGAGCCTTATCATGTAAATTAATGCGTATCTCATTTCTCTTATTCCAATATGTGCTGTACTGTGCTTAGTCACTCAACTGTGTCCAACTCTTTGCAACCCCGAGGACTGTAGCCCACCAGGCTCCTCTGTCCATGAGGATTCTCCAGGCAAGAATACTGGAGTGGGTACAGCTTGCAGTAAAATGCATCCAAGTGATGGAGGTGATAGCATATATTGATAAGAACATATTTAATTTTTCTCATCTCCTGATTTGTCTAAAAGATCTCTCAGTGCCATCGAGCTCAAAAAATGGTTATAATCCTTAAAAAACACTTGTATTTCCTTGTATATATAAAGATTTTGTCTTGATTGCAAAGTTAATGTTATTTCCCATTGTAGCTATTAGCATTAATCTCTGTGTACAATTTGCTTATTATAGTAAAGCTTGCTTGTCTGGAGACCAGACATCCTAAAACCTCAGGCTTTGGTCCAGATCTGAAGACAACTGGAGAAAACATGTACGCATGATATCACTTTGGCCCATTTCTTTTTTGTCATGGAGACGTATTTCCTGTAGACACTTGAAATAAACAAATGAACAAGCCTTGATGAAATAAAAACCCAATTTTAAACCCCATGTTGTTAAGAACCCCATTAGTTCTTCAAGAGGAAAAAAAAAAAAGGTAGACTAAATTCTAGACAAGATGACACTTTCTGCGTGTGTATATGAGAAAGAGTAGCATGCAAAGGAAACAAATAAGAAGTGAGGAAAGAGAGAAATGGAAATTAGTAGCATCTTTTGTCTTACTGATGCTGGGGAAAATGCCTGTGAGGGGAGGAGGGGTCATTCATTGTTTCAGGGAATCTTAATTAAAAATAGCATAATAAGGCCAGAGGGGCAAGATATCCCTAAAAAAAATCTATAGTAGAAATGGTCTAGATACTGAAGATGAGTGGAAGATTAGAAAAAATTCTTTACCTTCAAGTTAGAGATTCAGATCAAAATCCATATGAATACCAGTATTTGAACTAGAAAGCAAGGTGAAACAGAACTAAACCAAGATATAAGAAAGGAAAGGGGAGTTCTGTGGGATAGTTTATAACTCAGCAGCATTTGGGGTTTGCTTTTAGGTTAGCAGGAAGTTTTTGCAATGGTGGATGTGATCCAGCAATCCCACTGCTATGCATACACACTGAGGAAACCAGAATTGAAAGAGACACGTGTACCACAATGTTCATAGCAGCACTGTTTATAATAGCCAGGACTTGGAAGCAACCTAGATGTCCATCGGCAGATGAATGGATAAGAAAGCAATGGTACATATACACAATGGAGTATTACTCAGCCATTAAAAAGAATACATTTGAATCAGTACTAATGAGGTGGGTAAAACTGGAGCCTATTATACAGAGTAAAGTAAGCCAGAAAAAAAAAAAAAACACCAATATAGTATACTAACGCATATATATGGAATTTAGAAAGATGGTAACAATAACCCTGTATACGAGATAGCAAAAGAGACACTGATGTATAGAACAGTCTTTTGGACTCTGTGGGAGAAGGAGAGGGTGGGATGATTTGGGAGAATGGCATTGAAATATGTACAATATCATATATGAAACGAGTCACCAGTCCAGGTTCGATGCACGATACTGGATGCTTGGGGCTGGTGCACTGGGACAACCCAGAGGGATGGTATGGGGAAGGAGGGGGGTAGAAGGGTTCAGGATGAAGAAATTATCCCTTGCGAAGATCCAACCTCATTCTGGATATATGGCAAAACCAATACAAGATTGTAAAGGTTGAAAAAAATAAAATTAACTTTGGGGTCGAAAAAGGAATAAGAGAATCAGTAATGGGTTTACCTGCAGCCACAGTGGTGATTACATATTAATGAAGTGTAACATTGGCAGATACTCAAACAGTGATGAGCAGAGCTACTATCAAAAGGCAACATGATGGAATACTTCCTAAATCTCAAATTTTCATTTCCTAACAGTACAGCCCCTTGGACTGCACGGAGATCCAACCAGTCCATCCTAAAGGAGATCAGTCCTGGGTGTTCACTGGAAGGACTGATGCTGAGGCTGAAACTCCAATACTTTGGCCACCTCATGCGAAGAGCTGACTCATTGGAAAAGATCCTGATGCTGGGAGGGATTGGGGGCAGGAGGAGAAAGGGACAACAGAGGATGAGATGGCTGGATGGCATCACCGACTCAATGCATATAAGTTTGGGTGAAACTCCAGGAGTTGGTGATGGACAGGGAGGCCTGGCATGCTGTGATTCATGGGGGCGCAGAGTCAGACACAACTGAGCAACTGAACTGAACTGAACTGAATGGTGTAGCATATTTTCACTTCCTAACAAACAAACAAACAAATCTGTCACTTAGTTGTGTCTGACTCTTGGCTACCCCATGGACTGTAGCCTACCAGGCTCCTCCATCCATGGGATTTTCCAGGCAAGCATACTGGATTGCATTGCTATTTCCTTCTCCAGGGGATCTTCCCCACTCTGGAATCGAACCAGATGCTGGGTTCGATGGGTTCCACATTGTAGGCAGATGCTTTACCTTTTAAGCCTATTTTTCATATTTTCATTTTCTGTGCTTATTTGCTCAGTCATGTCTTACTCTTTGTGACCCCATCGACTTCAGCCTACCAGGCTCCTCTGTCCATGGGGATTCTCCAGGCAAGAATACTGGAGTGGGCTGCCATGCCCTCCTCTAGGATTTTCATTTCCTAACAGTATATATTTTGGCTACCTGATCCAAAGAGCTGATTCATTTGAAAAGACTCTGAAGTTGGGAAAGATTGAAGGCAGGAGGAGAAGGGGATAACAGAGGATGAGATGTTTAGATGGCATCACTGCCTCAATGGACATGAGTTTGGGTAAACTCCGGGAGTTGGTGATGGATGGGGAGGCCTGACGTGCTGTGTTTCATGGGGTTGCAAAGAGTCAGACATGACTGAGCAACTGAACTGAACAGTATAGAATATTATTGAGTGTGTGTGTCACTGTGTGTATTAATAACATCCATGCATCAACATTGCAAACCTAAAGATATCACTGACACTTCAATGCAAGTTGCCTTGAAAATGTTATCTTTTTCATTAAAATGTTGAAACCACATATTGCATGTACCATCAACCTCACGAAAGGTGAGATCATATGTTCAGTAACTATTGCTTAAGATCACTGCCCTGTTAAATGTGAAGGCCACAAGACTGTTTGACTTTCTACCAAATCATTGCTCATATTAAATCCCATGGTCAATCACTATAATACTTCCTTGTATATATGCTTAATTCTATTGGATTCTTTTCTCCCTTTATCATCACAAAACAACAACCCTGATTGAATCTAACTCTTGCCAGCTCCATGCCTGTCTCGGTACAGCTGAGTGTGATTGAAGAGAACACAGCCACACAGGGTTAAATTCATGACTGTAACCTTAAATAAGTCCTTCATACCATGTCATAATAATATTATATTCCCATAATTTAATTATCTTCTCACTCTTCCAAGGTGCTGCTGCTGCTGCTAAGTCACTTCAGTCGTGTCCAACTCTGTGCAACCCCATAGACGGCAGCCCACCAGGCTCCCCCATCCCTGGGATTCTCCAGGCAAGAACACTGGAGTGGGTTGCCATTTCCTTCTCCAATGCATGAAAGTGAAAGTGAAGTCGCTTAGTCATGTCCAACTCTTCGTGACCCCATGGACTGCAGCCTACCAGGCTTCTTCTTCAAAGGTGAGAGCCATCTAAATCCTCACTTACTCAAAGCATGAACCATGCACCTGCAGCATCTTCAGCACCTGGAAGGACATTAGAAATGCAGAATCTCAGGCCTCCAGCAGGACTTGTTGAATCTGATTCTGCATTTTTATAAGATCTCCAGGTAACTCATATGCACATGCATGAAAGTTTGAGAAGCATTGATCTTCTGACCTCTCTCTTACTCACTTTAACTACCCTGGCTTCCAACTATTCCTAAAATATAACCAGGGGCACAGATATCCCACATGATGCTAGCAGTAACCTGCCTGCCAATGCAGGAGACATAAGAGACATGGGTTCAATCTCTGGATCAGAAAGATTCCCTGGAAAAGGGTATGACAACCCATTTCAGTATTCTTGCCTGGAGAATCCCATGGACAGAGGAGCCTGGTGGGCTACAGTCCACAGGGTCACAAAGAATCGAACACAACTGAAGCAATATAGCACGTGCACAATCAGGCACACTCCTGCTTTAGTGTCTTTGCACTGGCTATTCCCTCTGCTTGAAATCCTCTTCTCCTTAGGTATCCACATGGCTAATTCCATCATCTCCTTCAAGCTTTGTTCAAACATCAGTATCTCATTGAGTCTTAATCCAACCACCCTACATTATTTGAACCCATTCTTCTTGTCATATGTGACCACCCATTATATGCTCTACATTATTCATTTTGGTTGGATTTATCACTTTTTTTCTCTTTCTTTTTTAAATTATGAAAGTATAATAACACATTTACAAGAGACTTGGAAAATGTAGAAGAAAGTTATATATAGTTCCACTCTTTAGTACAATTATTTCTTAAGTAGGTAAATTAGGATTTTTGGTTGGAGCTTCAATATCAAACACTCAGAAAATAATAGAATGAATATAAAGAAAAGTAGAAGGGTATAGCATACCCGAAAAACACCGTGAACCAATTCAACAAGATTAAGATTTATGCAATTTTTACACAAAAGTAGGATACAATACTATTCAAGTTCCTGTAGACCCTAAACTGGGAGACATTCTAGGGACATACAACAAGGTGCAAAAATTTAATGGTCTACAGGTCCTGAAATCATAAAGCGTCTGTTCTCTTATTAATGTGGAATTATGCTAGAAATCAATATTAAAAGATACTTGAAAATAACCCACATATTTTCAAGTACAATGTGACATTTACCAAGAGAGATCTTTGACTTAGCCATTGAAAGCTTCAATAAACAGAAGACTGAAAAAACACAGTGTGATTGCAGAGAAGAAACCATTTAAATGTGAAGCTAATATCAAATGAGAAATTAATATCAAAGGTACTTTAAAAACTCCATGTATTTGGAAATTAAATGTCTACTTTTAAATGATGGGTGTATCCAAGAAGCCATAACAAAGAAAATTAGAAAATATTTGTAACAGAATAAAAATGAAAAGAGAATTTATCAGAATTTGTTGCATGCTGCTAAAGCTGCTCAATGCAACTAAATACAATGTGGAACCATGAATAAGGTATGAAACCGAATAATTTACGCTAGCATAAAATTTTGTGAAATTTGAACAAAATCTGTGCTTTAATTAATAATACTGTATCACATGTTAATTTCCTGTTTCTTTTTTAAAATGACATAGTATTTCTTTATATTCTCAGAATTGGATTAGAAGTTCATTCAAATTTTTTTAATCACTAAGATAATAAATTTTCTAGTCTTTTTGCAGTAATATGAGATGCCAAAATACATGGAACTGTATCAAAGTTTTGAGTGAATATAAATTAGAAATCTAGCATTCTATTCATACCAAGGGGTTTCCCAGGTGGTTCTAGTGGTAAAGAATCTACCTGCCAATGCAGGAGACGTAAAAGACATAGGTTCAGTCCGTGGTTTGGGAAGATCCCCTGGAGGAGCATATGGCAACCTACTCCAGTATTCTTGCCTGGAAAATCCCATGGACAGAGGAGCCTGGTAGGCTACAGTCCACAGGGTCTCAGAGAGTCTGACATGACTGAAGTGACTTTGCATGCACACATTCATAGGAAGTCAAACAAATGGAATCACACTTTTTAACATACTATGCTATGTTCTCATTTGTTGTGTTAATCTACTTATCACTTATTTTCTGTCTTATCTCTTGAACATAAAACAGCATAAGAACACAGTTCTTTGCCGGTTTAGTTCACCAACACATTCCAATCCTTTAGATTGGAATAAATATTTGTTGAATAAACAAAGGAAGACCATGTGAAAAGGAAATGCCTGGACCTAAACCCCAATCTTTTCATACTGTTCATGGGGTTCTCAAGGCAAGAATACTGAAGTGGTTTGCCATTCCCTTCTCCAGCGGACCACACCCTGTCATATCTCTCCACCATGACCCGCCCATCCCAGGTTGCCTCTCGGGCATGGCTTAATCTCATTGAGTTAGACAGGGGTGTGGTCCTTGTGTGATTAGATTGACTAGTTATCTGTGAGAATGGTTTTAGTGTATTTGCCCTCTGATGCCCTCTTTCAAGACCAACTGTCTTACTTGGGTTTCTCTTACCTTGGGCATGGGGTATCTCATCCCGGCTGCTTCTGGCTGCTCCCGGCCAGCGAAGCACAGCCATCGCACCTTACCTTGGACGAGGGGTCTCTCCTCACCGCCGCCCTTCCTGACCTCGGTTGTGGGGTAGCTCTTCTCGGCAGTGCTTAGTGCGCTGGCCCTCACCGCCGTCCTTCCTCGGTTGTGGGGTAGCTCCTCTCGGCCGCGCTCTTAGTGCGCGACGCAGCCGGCGGGGCGCTCTTAAATGGCGCGCTGGTTGTGGGCAGGCGAGGGCGCTCTTAAATGGCGCGCCGGTCGCGGGCAGGTGAGGGCGCTCTTAAATGGCGCGCCAAAAGCAATGGTCGCGGGCAGGCAGGGGAGGGTCGCTCTTAAATGGCGCGCCGGTCGCAGGCAGGCGAGGTCTCTCTTAAATGAACAGTATGAAAAGACAAAATGATAGGATACTGAAAGAGAAACTTCCCAGGTCAGTAAGGGCCCAATATGCTACTGGAGATCAGTGGAGAAATAACTCCAGAAATAATGAAAGGATGGAGCCAAAACAAAAAGAATACCCAGCTGTGGATGTGTCTGGTGATAGAAGCAAAGTCCGATGCTGAAAAGAGCAATACCGCATAGGAACCTGGAATGTCAGGTCCATGAATCAAGGCAAATTAGAAGTGGTCAAACAAGAGATGGCAAGAGTGAATGTTGACATTCTAGGAATTAGCGAACTAAAATGGACTGGAATGGGTGAATTTAACTCAGATGACCATTATATCTACTACTGTGGGCAGGAATCCCTCAGAAGAAATGGAGTGGCCATCATGGTCAACAAAAGAGTCCGAAATGCAGTACTTGGATGCAATCTCAAAAATGACAGAATGATTTCTGTTCGTTTCCAAGGCAAACCATTCAATGTCACAGTAATCCAAATCTATGCCCCAACCAGTAACGCCGAAGAAGCTGAAGTTGAACGATTCTATGAAGACCTACAAGACCTTTTAGAACTAACACCCAAAAAAGATGTCCTTTTCATTATAGGGGACTGGAATGCAAAAGTAGGAAGTCAAGAAACACCTGGAGTAACAGGCAAATTTGGCCTTGGAACACAGAATGAAGCAGGGCAAAGACTAATAGAGTTTTGCCAAGAAAATGCACTGGTCATAGCAAATACCCTCTTCCAACAACACAAGAGAAGACTCTATACATGGACATCACCAGATGGTCAACACTGAAATCAGATCGATTATATTCTTTGCAGCCAAAGATGGAGAAGCTCTATACAATCAGCAAAAACAAGACCAGGAGCTGACTGTGGCTCGGACCATGAACTCCTTATTGCCAAATTCAGACTGAAATTGAAGAAAGTAGAGAAAACTACTAGACCATTCAGGTATGACCTAAATCAAATCCCTTATGATTATACAGTGGAAGGGAGAAATAGATTTAAGGGCCTAGATCTGATAGATAGAGTGCCTGATGAACTATGGAATGAGGTTCGTGACATTGTACAGGAGACAGGGATCAAGACCATCCCCATGGAAAAGAAATGCAAAAAAGCAAAATGGCTGTCTGGGAGGCCTTACAAAAAGACTAGCA
>CAKXYN010000551.1:0-70765 GCA_935064755.1 Tragelaphus eurycerus
AAAGTTTTCTAATATAAGAATCAATGCTTTTAGGTGAATCCTAAAGTAAACTATGAAGAGATTAACCTAAGTCAGACTTCACCCAGTTCATGATATATGTCTTTTTTTTTTAAAATTTTCTCTTTGATTGGATGTCCTTCTGTATGCCAAGAGATAGTAACAACTTTTATTCTTCAGAGAAGAGTCACTCTAACTCCCTTTGCTGTCTTTGTTTTGATTTCCTTGGAGAAGGAAAATTAAAAAGCTTATTGTGTAGAAAGCCTCTGCCTCTCAGAGACATGGAAATTCAACTGGCTGACACAATTTTTACTCTTTCTGCAGTGGATAATGTTCTGAGTCTGACAACGACCGTTCACCATGCGATCCTCGATGATGCAAGAGTGCTGTTTGAGGATGACCACCCCGGCGCGTCCAGACAGCCCTGGGGTGGGGCGTGTGCTGTGTCCTGGGGAGCTTGGGGCTTCACCTCTGGGAGGCATTACTGGGAGCTGGATGTGGCACAGTCTTCCAGCTGGGTTCTGGGGGTCTGTAAAAGCATCTTCACAAGTGATACCAATATCAGTATTGGTGCTGAAGAAGCACTTTTTCTGTGTTCTACAAAGGTGAACAGTCAGTATATTCTGTCCACCAGCTCCCCACCCTTAGTTCAGTTTGTGAAAAGGCCTCTGGGTAAGATTGCCGTGTTTTTAGATTATGACAATGGAACTGTGAGCTTCTATGATGTTTTCAGAAGTTCCCTCATATATAGTTTCCTTCCTTCTGCCTTCTCCTCCCCTATGATACCTTTCCTTTGCCTTAAATCTCCATGAATTGTCCATTTTTTGGACCATTATTGGAGCTTCTTTTCTGGGGATATTGCTGCCCTTCACTTCATGTGAGGCCACAGGATACCTGACTGTGTCCAGCAGCACATTGTTATTTAATGTGACATAGTGATTGTATGTTTATAAAATGGCATAAACGTGTTGTATGCATAAATCTGTTAATTAAATTTTTAATAAACATTTATTATGGAGTATTTCATAGAATATAGTCAATTGCTTTTCTTTTTTAAAATAAGGATTGTTTTAAACTAAATTTATATACCATAAAGGTCACTAACTTTAAACTACATAATCAGTGCTTTTTAGAACTATACAAAATTATAAAACCAAGACTATCTCATTGTGGGACATATGCGTGACCTCCAAAAGGAACCAATGCCCAGTACCATTTGCTCAGTCTCAGCATGCACCATCTCATCACACTCTTCAGCAAACTTTTCTCAAGTTAGTAAATATTTTTACTACTTGAGGGAAATTCCTGTGACAGTTCAGATAGTTCTTATCTTATTTCATATTATTGTTAAATTCTCACTCTCTGTGCAGTACTCAGAACAGAACACATAGAACTGTTAGGTCAGTCAGTGAGGAAACACATGAATTAAATAATTCATATAGACAAAAGCCCCAGAAAATCATAACGATATGATCACTCACCTAGAGCCAAATATCCTGGAATGTGAAGTCAAGTGGGCCTTTGGAACTATCACTACAAACAAAGCTAGTGGAGGTGGTGGAATTCCAGTTGAGCTATTTCAAATCCTAAAAGATGATGCTGTGAAAGTGCTATACTCAATATGTCAGCAAATTTGGAAAACTCCTGCCACAGGACAGGAAAAGGTCAGTTTTCATTCCAACTCCAAAGAAAGGCAATGTCAAAGAATGCTCAAACTACTGCACAACTACACTCATCTCACACACTGGTAAAGTAATGCTCATTAATTCTCCAAGCCAGGCTTCAGTAATACATGAACTGTGAAATTCCAGATTTTCAAGCTGGTATTAGAAAAGGCAGAGGAACCAGAGATCAAATTGCCAACATCCGCTGGATCATCAGAAAAGCAAGAGAGTTCCACAAAAACATCTATTTCTGCTTTATTGACTATGCTAAAGACTTTGACTGTGTGGATCACAATAAACTGTGGAAAATTCTTAAAGAGATAGGAATATCAAACCATCTGACCTGTCTCTTGAGAAACCTGTATGCAGGTCAGGAAGCAACAGTTAGGACTGGACATGGAACAACAGACTGGTTCCAAATAGGAAAAGGAACACACTTGTGATCCTGCTTATGTATCTTCTATGCAGAGTACATCATGAGAAACGCTGGGCCGGAGGAAGCACAAGCTGGAATCAAGATTGCCAGGAGAAATATCAATAAACTCAGATATGCAGATGACACCACCCTTATGGCAGAAAGTGAAGAAGAACTAAAGAGCCTCTTGATGAAAGTGAAAGAGGAGAGTGAAAAAGTTGGCTTAAAGCTCAACATTCAGAAAAATAAGATCATGGCATCCGTCCCATCACTTCATGCCAAAAATGAGAGGGAAACAGTGAAAACAGTGGCTGACTTTATTTTGGGGGGCTCCAAAATCATTGCAAATGGTGATTGCAGCCATGAAATTAAAAGACACTTACTCCTTGGAAGGAAAGCTATGACCAACCGAGACAGCATATTGAAAAGCAGAGGCATTACATTGCCAACAAAGGTCCATCTAGTCAAGGCTTTGGTTTTTCCAGTAGTCACGTATGGATGTGAGAGTTGACTATAAAAAAAGCTGAGTGCTGAAGAATTGATGCTTTTGAACTGTGGTATTGGAGAAGACTCTTGAGAGTCCCTTGGATTGCAAGGAGTTCCAACCAGTCCGTCCTAAAGCAGATCAGTCCTGGGTGTTCATTGGAAGGACTGATATTGAAACTGAAACTCCAATATTTTGGCCACCTGATGAGAAGAGATGAGTCATTTAAAAAGACCCTGATGTTGGGAAAGATTGAGGGCAGGAGGAGAAGGGGACGACAGAGGATTAGACTTTGGATAGCATCACTGACTCAATGGACATGGGTTTGGATGGACTCTGGCAGTTGGTGATGGACAGGGAGGCCTGGCAGCTGTGGTTCATGGGGTTGCAAAGAGTCAGACACTACTGAGCGACTTAACTGAACTTAATAGACAAAATATTATTCCTTCATTGACAAAATTTTCCAAAAGATAACTAACATGACAGACATAAAGTACTAGGGATAAAGTCAAGAGTAGAGAGGAAACTGAGCTGCAGATTCACAGCTTAAGGAAATTCTATTATTTTGTGGTTAATAATATATACTACATACGCTTGTTTTATAATGTCGATTTCGAGATTTCCCTGAGACAATCAGTCTCTTTTTGACAGATCTCAAGCCAGCTTCTTTGTTTATCTCATTTTATCTCCTGATCTTCTCTTGGGCCCTCGATCCTTCAATTCACAGAAGGCCATTCTCTGTGGTATGGAATCCAAGGCCTTTCCTTTCAGCCACTTCTCTTTTCATTTTCACCTTTTTATTTCACTTTTCTGGATTACATCTCTGATTCTAACTCTCTTGATTGAATAACTCATTTTTTTGTTATGTTCCATTTAGGATAAGCCCTGTAAAACTGGGTAGAAAATGTGCTGAAGAGATAAGGGAATTTTGAAGAGTACAGATCTTGCATTTGAAATCCAAACATAAATTTCAATTCAGGATTTGCAACAATTTTCATTTTATTTTTAAGGGCCAACTTAGATTATAAAATTGATATATAACAAATGAGGTGTGATTTTCTCATTTAGCAAATACAAAGAAAGGAATTTTCCTTCCCTTGCTCTGCAGAATCATTGCATCCCACACACTACAGAACTTCAAGTAAGAATTAACCTGCCATATCCTGAGTGTGAGGATGTTCATGCTCTTGGGGTGGTGATTACATCACTGGAAACTTGTAAGTGGCCCCAATTCTAGAAATGGAGTTTCCAGTGTCCAAGTAAGATCTTGTAAAATTACTGGAAGACATGTAGAATAGTCCCCTGTTCAGTGATGGCCACACATTCAAAATACCTCTGTCCCTGATAGACAGGGGGAAAGTTACTTGTAAGATACTTCTGGACAAATGTGTATAATGGAATGATTAGAAACTTTTATAACATGATCAAACAGTTAATAATTCTTAATAAACTTTAAGAATTATTCCTGGAAATTAAGGAATATTTAAAAATTTCTTACAAAAACAAAACACATGCACGCGTGCACACACACACACACACACACACACACACACACACACACGCGCTTCTAAATTACCGAAGAAGCCCCTGAAAGCTTACACATGTTTTTAAAGAATTTATGGCCCTAATACTTCCCAAAACATCCCAAACTGAGTATCAGGGGCTGACAATGGTCCTGTCTGAGAAAGACAAGTAGTTCTCAGAGAACATAAAGCTGAAATACATTCAAGATTTCAAGGAGAAATAGGAGTCTGAAGAGAAAGTGGTTCACTTCAGGGAACATGATTCAAGTGTTCAATATTCCAAGACAACGGATGTTCCCAAAGAAATATTCCAAGACATTATGTGTCCAGTTTTTGAAGAAATCAGATGTCCCCAAAGGAATCCAAATGAAAGCCCACAAGAAGTTTTAGGACAATGTACAAGAGTTGAATCTCCCCCAGAAAACTATTTTTCCACGAGGGATTCAATTCTATGGGGAGTCTAAAAACCCCTCCAAGAACAGAGGACAGATTTTCCATGAGGATTCGTGGTCAGGTCTAGCTGCAAGAATCTCCCTGCAGGAGACTGGAGATTGGCAGATCCTGCCAAGGCATCCTAAACGGTCAGAAATATCCTAAACGGTCAGAAATAGTGTTATAAGAACCAGGCTGAGGAGGTGCAGAAACAGTATGAGGCGGACCTGGGTCCTCGGCTCTAGAGTTAGTGTCCTGAGGGATGTGCTGTAGATGGGGACCGTAGATCTGCCTGAACTTGGGCTCAGGGATTCCCTCATGCTCATATTCTCACAGTTTCTGTAAGTTGTCTCTCTTATGCAATAGATACATATATATATTTTTTACAACTTGTGAACCCACATGGACACATCATTGTCAACCAAGCCCATAGTTTTCACTGTTGTTATATGAAAATATTTTTATTTTAAAACATCAAGGTCTTTGAATTAGATAGACACATATTAGGTAGATAAACAAATAGATAGTTATTTCAGACTCTTCAAAATACTTTTATATTTTATTAAACAAATATTTGTTAAAGATGATTTTGAATTTTTTTAAAAATAACAACCAATTAAGTAGTGCACAAGGCATTTTATATTCAAAAATGACCAATACATTTATTTCCCATGGAGTGCTGTGTATGAAGTTTCATACACTGGTATGCCCTTTAATATATGCTTTTAGGATGCACTGTACATAAATGCTTTTGATTTCTTAAAGTTTCTAGAAATTTTCAATTTTTATTCATTAATAGATGACTAAAACATTGAATTCGTTTGGAAATTTTCTTATCAGTTTGTGTCACTTGCTTCCCTAATTGGCTTTAATTTGCAAAATTAGGTCTAAGTTACAGTTCTTTTTACCTGAAATCAGGAGATTTTCTCATAAGTTATTTTTGCCATGAAGTGCTAATAAGTCTTATAACCCAAGATAGATAGTGAGATATCCAGTCAAGTGGGGCTCTTCTTGTGAATTTCAGTTCAGTTCAGTTGCTCAGTCATGTCTGACTCTGCGATCCCATGAATTACAGCACGCCAGGCCTCCCTGTCCATCACCAACTCCCGGAGTTCACTCAGACTCACGTCCATCAAGTCAGTGATGCTATCCAGCCATCTCATCCTCTGTTGTCCTCTTTTCCTCCTGCCCCCATTTCCTCCAAGCATCAGAATCTTTTCCAATGAGTCAACTCTTCGCATGAGGTGGCCAAAGTACTGGAGCTTCAGCTCTAGCATCATTCCTTTCAAAGAACACCCAGGACTGATCTCCTTCAGAATGGACTGGTTGGATCTCCTTGCAGTCCAAGGGACTCTCAAGAGTCTTCTCCAACACCACAGTTCAAAAGCATCAATTCTTCAGTGCTCAGCTTTAGCTTTCTTCACATCCCAACTCTCACATCCATTCATGACCACTGGAAAAACCATAGCCTTGACTAGACGGACCTTTGTTGGCAAAATAATGTCTCTACTTTTCAATATGCTGTCTAGGTTGGTCATAACTTTCCTTCCAAGGAGTAAGCATCTTTTAATTTCATGGCTGCAGTTACCATTTGCAGTGATTTTGGAGCCCAGAAAAATAAAGTCTTGTGAATTTAAAGCACATATTTTCTAATTCATTCAGCATCTACTGTTTTCTAAGCCATGTCTTGTTGCAGAGGATAAAAAACCTAAAAGTTACAATTCTTGACTTTATAGTATGTCATTCTATTCTTGAAGATTGAACAGATTTTCTAAGCATGTCTTGATGCATAGGATACAAGCCTAAAAGTTACAGTTCTTGACTTTATAGTATTCCATTCTCGAAGATTGAACAGTAACTGTAATCAGTAGTAGAAAGCATTATCATTGAGAGAGCCATGAAAGCATATGTAGGGTCACAAATAGAAAGGATGACTGATACAGGAGCCAAGGTGAAGTGAAAGAAGTAATGGGAATGAGGCAGGAGAGGCGGACAGTCAGTCACAGAAGTCAATGGGCCAGGACAGTGTACAGACTCAGGTGCGTGTCCCAGTCCTTCCCTTCCCCAGCTGTGACCCAGTGTTCCCAATTTCTCTGTCCTGTCTCCCTGAAACTCTCACTGCCAGTTCCCAGAAAAATGACAGCCACCTTAGTGTGGGGCAGAAAATAAATCCCTGCTTGTGATTTTACTTTCCAGATCAATAGCAGGAGAGATCTGGCAACACTTACTCTGGAGACTGAAACTACTAGTTACTGTCCTCTTTCGTGTTTGCACAGTTTGAAAATATTTAATCTGGGTATCATGTACAATGTACAATATAAGACAGGGAATTTAAATCAGCTGACCGTTTCAGGAATTCTATTGATGGGAAAACAGTTGTTTGGATGAAGTTGTGGCCTGTTTATGTCTCTCTAATAGACTAATAACTCCAGAGCCCTTTGCTATATACGACTTGATGAGAGAGTGCATGGGAGGGTAAAGGCAAGAAGAGGTTTTGTCCAAAATGACTTAAAAATGACACAGTTAGTAATTGGGTTAAATGAAGTTTAGTTATATAAAATTTGAGGGCATTTCCACATGAGTTTTATTTTTCATTATGTAGTATTATTATTTTTCTATTATATATTTTATAATAAATACTATTTTTTTCATATATGTAGTATAGTTATTTTTATATTTAATATATAAAATACATTTAATGAAAAATAATAATATAATAATGAAAAATAAAACTCATGTGGAAATGCCCTCAAATTTTATATAACTAATATTGATTTAACCCAATTACTGACTGTGTCATTTTTTTTTGGACAACATCTCTACTTGCCTTTACCCTCCTGATGCTTTTGAACTGTGGTGTTGGAGAAGACTCTTGAGAGTCCTTTGGACTGCAAGAAGATCCAACCAGTCCATTCTGAAGGAGATCAGCCCTGGGATTTCTTTGGAAGGAATGATGCTAAAGTTGAAACTCCAGTACTTTGGCCACCTCATGCGAAGAGTTGACTCATTGGAGAAGACTCTGATGCTGGGAGGGATTGAGGGCAGGAGGAGAAGGGGACGACAGAGGATGAGATGGCTGGATGGCATCACTGACTCGATGGATGTGAGTCTGAGTGACCTCTGGGAGTTGGTCATGGACAGGGAGGCCGGGAGTGCTGTGATTCATGGGGTCGCAAAGAGTTAGACACGACTGAGTGACGCTGATCTGATCTCATTATTTTTAGAACATATAAAAATGAGTAAATCCATTTCTGTCTTAGTACAAACAATTCCAGTTTCCTCTTTCATGAATTTGTGATACTGTAGGCTTTTTGTACATTGATTAGATTTATAATTTGTATTTATTTTTATCTGTTTAATTTAGAAACAAAGTTTTCACTATTTCTTGTATTATCTTTTAAAATATGAAGGGATTTGGCTTTGAGCAAAAACAATAGGAATAAAAAATACAAACGTTATTCAGAAAAAAAAAATGTAAGTGGTGCTACAGAAAAATATTGAATCAAAAATAGTATACAAAGGCCTCATAGCCCTAGACTGAAGCCCTACAGCTCAGAATTCCGTGGCCCCAGGGGTGGGAGCAAGAGCAGGTGTGGCCCTGGGGACCCTCTGACTCTGAAGGTCTGGAGACCCCCGACCTCAGCCCCGCCCCTGGTTCCCTGTTACTGCTGGGGACAGAGCTCTTGTGAGCTTAGAGTCTGTCCCTGGCTCTCCATCCTTTCTGGAAGGAGTCTGTCCCTTCCCAGAGAGAGGCGTGTCTCCAGAATCTGTGCGGCCACGGATCTGCGCTCTGAGCCATCGCGGGGCCGGCTGCCGCGAGGAGCGCCGAGGCGGAGCGCGGGGTGCGCGGCTCCGGAGCCCTGGAGGACACGTGAGGGCGCGCGGGGAGCCGGACCCGGGCCGGACTGTGGGAGGTGTCCGGCTCCTTGCCGCGGAAGCCGCGCAGGGAGTGAGGAGGCCGCGGAGGGCGACGGAGAGCAGACCGAGCCCTGGGTGGGCGACGGCTGCTTCCTCACGGGACCCGCGCTCCTTCTGATCACGAGCGCCTGGTGGCGCCGAGGAGGCCTGCGTCCCCGGGGATGCTGTCGCGGGAGGGAGGCGGTTCGCACATCAGAAAACCGCGATCTGCGGGCCCTGTACTGGAAACGGGGGCGCGCCGGCCACTAAGCCCGAGAGGAGACTTCGCGGACTTTTGTGATCGCGACCTCACCTCCGGCTCCGCGGGCAAGGACGCCGAGGGCCCCGTGTGCGGAGCGAGGCCGCGGGGGACTTCTGTGTCCAGGGCGACCTGAGAAGAGGATCCCCGGGGCTGCAGGACCTCCCAGGCCAGGTGCAGCCGGCCGTGGACAGGGACGCCCCGGAGCTCCTGTGTGCGCTCAGTTTCTCCTCCTCTTGGGGACCCCGAGGACGACTGCAACCCGCCAGGCTCCTCTGTCCATGGAATCTTCCACGCAAGAATTCCGGAGGGGACTGCCGTCTCCTCCTCCAGTGGATCGTCCCTGGTCAAGCATCTACCTCGCGTCCTACCAGCGTGTCTTCTGTGTCTGCCATTGGCAGACAGAGTCTTTAACTCTTGAGCCTCCTGGGAAGCCCTAGTGTGCTCCTGCTGCTGCTGCTGCCAAGTCGCTTCAGTCGTGTCTGACTCTGTGCGACCTCATAGACAGAAGCCCACCAGGCTCCCCGTCCCTGGGATTCTCCAGGCAAGAATACTGGAGTGGGTTGCCATTTCCTTCTCCAATGCATGAAAGTGAGGGCTTCCAGGAATACTGGGGTGGGGTCCCATTGCCTTCCCCAAGTGTGCTCCTAGCACTGGCCTTTTTCCTCTTGAGATAAATACAGCTGAGATTTCCTGTTTTATTTGTTTGCTTTCAACTCTGAATATCATGCTGTTTGTTTAAATTTATTTCTTCAAATAAACATGTACCAACAAGTGCTGACTGCCATGCAAAATATAAAAGAGTAGAAAAAATGCCAACAAGGATGTGGAGTAACAGAAACTCATTTATTGCTGTTGGCTATGCAAAATGGCACAGATACTTAGGAATAAACTTTGGCAGTTCTGCCAAATCTAAACATGTGTTTGTCCAGCAATCTCACTCTTTGTTATTTGCACAAGGACGTAGAAAATGTCTGCTTACCCAAAACATGTACACAGACGTCTGTATCAACTTTGTTCATAAGTGTGAAAACATAGGAGCAACCAAGACGTCCCTCACTAGGTGAAGGGATGAGTAAACCATGGCACATCTAGACCCCGAAATGTTGCTCAGTGCTCAAAAGAAAGGAGCTATCAAACCACAGGAAGACAGATCAGATCAGATCAGTCGCTCAGTCGTGTCCGACTCTTTGCGACCCCATGAACTGCAGCACGCTAGGCCTCCCTGTCCATCACCAACTCCCGGAGGTCACTCAGACTCACATCCATCGAGTCAGTGATGCCATCCAGCCATCTCATCCTCTGTCGTTCCCTTCTCCTCCTGCCCCCAATCCCTCCCAGCATCAGAGTCTTCTCCAATGAGTCAACTCCTTGCATGAGGTGGCCAAAATACTGGAGTTTCAGCTTTAGCATCATTCCTTCCAAAGAAATCCCAGGGTTGATCTCCTTCAGAATGGACTGGTTGGATCTCCTTGCAGTCCAAGGGACTCTCAAGAGTCTTCTCCAACACCACAGCTCAAAAGCATCAATTCTTTGGCGCTCAGCCTTCTTCACAGTCAAGCTCTCACATCCATACATGACCACAGGAAAGACCATAGCCTTGACTAGGCGAACCTTTGTTGGTAAAGTAATGTCTCTGCTTTTGAATATGCCCTCTAGGTTGGACATAACTTTCCTTCCAAGGAGTACGCGTCTTTTAATTTCATGGCTGCAGTCACCATCTGCAGTGATTTTGGAGCCCAGAAAAACAAAGTCTGACACTGTTTCCACTGTTTCTCCATCTATTTCCCATGTAGTGATGGGACCAGATGCCATGATCTTCATTTTCTGAATGTTGAGCTTTCAGCCAACCTTTTCACTCTCTACTTTCACTTTCATCAAGAGGCTTTTTAGCCCCTCTTCACTTTCTGCCATAAGAGTGGTGTCATCTGCATCTCTGAGGTTATTGATATTTCTCCCAGCAATCTTGATTCCAGCTTGTGTTTCTTCCAGTCCAGCATTTCTCATGATGTATTCTGCATATAAGTTAAATAAACATGGTGACAATATGCAGCCTTGACGTACTCCTTTTCCTATTTGGAACCAGTCTGTTGTTCCATGACCAGTTCTAACTGTTGCTTTCTGACTTGCATACAGATTTCTCAAGAGGCAGATCAGGTGGTCTGGTATTCCCATCTCTTTCAGAATTTTCCATAGTTTATTGTGATCTACACAGTCAAAGGCTTTGGCATAGTCAATAAAGCAGAAATAGATGTTTTTCTGGAACTCTCTTGCTTTTTCCATGATCCAGCAGATGTTGGCAATTTGATCTCTGGTTCCTCTGCCTTTTCTAAAACCAGCTTGAACATCAGGAAGTTCACGGTTCACATATTGCTGAAGCCTGGCTTGGAGAATTTTGAGCATTACTTTACTAGCGTGTGAGATGAGTGCAATTGTGCGGTAGTTTGAGCACTCTTTGGCATTGCCTTTCTCTGGGATTGGGATGAAAACTGACCTTTTCCAATCTTGTGGCCACTGCTGAGTTTTCCAAATTTGCTGGCATATTGAGTGCAGCACTTTCACAGCACCATCTTTCAGGATTTGGAATAGCTCCACTGGAATTCCATCACCTCCACTAGCTTTGTTCGTAGTGATGCTTTCTAAGGCCCATTTGACTTCACATTCCAAGATGTCTTTATCAGATCAGATCAGATCAGTCGCTCAGTCGTGTCCGACTCTTTGCGACCCCATGAACCGCAGCACGCCAGGCCTCCCTGTCCATCACCACCTCCCGGAGGTCACTCAGACTCGCATCCATCGAGTCAGTGATGCCATCCAGCCATCTCATCCTCTGTCGTCCCCTTCTCCTCCTGCCCTCAATCCCTCCCAGCATCAGAGTCTTCTCCAATGAGTCAACTCTTCGGATGAGGTGGCCAAAATACTGGAGTTTCAGCTTTAGCATCATTCCCTACAAAGAAATTCCAGGATTGATCTCCTTCAGAATGGACTGGTTGGATCTTCTTGCAGTCCAAGGGACTCTCAAGAGTCTTCTCCAATACCACAGTTCAAAAGCATCAATTCTTCGGCGCTCAGCCTTCTTCACAGTCCAGCTCTCACATCCATACATGACCACAGGAACGACCATAGCCTTGACTAGGCGAACCTTTGTTGATAAAGTAATGTCTCTGCTTTTGAATATGCTATCTAGGTTGGTCATAACTTTCCTTCCAAGGAGCAAGCGTCTTTTAATGTCTTTATAAACAGTCCTTTATAATCTCTAAATTATAATTTATATAATTATATATTTATATAATTTATATATTTATTAGTATATTTATATAATTATAAATAATCTCTAAATCTATAAATCCTTTATAAAGGATTATAAACAGTCCTTTATAATCTCTAAGTGTTAGCAAGTTTGTTCTCTGGGGTTAGATGTAGCTTCTGCTGCAGTTTTGCTTGTAGGGCTTGGGCCTGACATTTTCCAGCCAGAACTGTCTATGAGTCTAAGCCTACTTTTCTTATCCAGGTAGATTCTAGGAAGAAGCTCTTATGGCAAAGAGAATCTGTTTGCAGATGACATGATCCTCTACATGGAAAACCCTAAAGACTCCACGAGAAAATTACTAGAGCTAATCAATGAATATAGCAAAGTTGCAGGATATAAAATCAACACACAGAAATCCCTTGCATTCCTATACACTAATAATGAGAAAATAGAAAGAGAAATTAAGGAAACAATCCCATTCACCATTGCAATGAAAAGAATAAAATACTTGAGTATATATTTACCTAAAGAAACTAAAGACCTATATATAGAAAACTATAAAACACTGGTGAAAGAAATCAGCGAAGACATTAATAGATGGAGAAATATACCGTGTTCATGGATTGGAAGAATTGATATAGTGAAAATGAGTATACTACCCAAAGAAATCTATAGATTCAATGCAATCCCTATCAAGCTAACAATGGTATTTTTCACAGAGCTAGAACAAATAATTTCACAATTTGTATAGAAATACAAAAAACCTCGAATAGCCAAAGCTATCTTGAGGAAGAAGAATGGAACTGGAGGAATCAACCTGCCTGACTTCAGGCTCTACTACAAAGCCACAGTCATCAAGACAGTATGGTACTGGCACAAAGACAGAAATATAGACCAATGGAACAAAATAGAAAGCCCAGAGATAAATCCACGCACCTATGGACACCTTATCTTTGACAAAGGAGGCAAGAATATACAATGGATTAAAGACAATCTCTTTAACAAGTGGTGCTGGGAAAACTGGTCAACCACTTGTAAAAGAATGAAACCAGAACACTTTCTAACACCATACACAAAAATAAACTCAAAATGGATTAAAGATCTAAACATAAGACCAGAAACGATAAAACTCCTAGAGGAAAACATAGGCAAAACCGTCTCCGAAATAAATCACACCAGGATCCTCTATGACCCACCTCCCAAGATATTGGAAATAAAAGCAAAAATAAATAAATTGGACCTAATTAAACCTAAAAGCTTCTGCACAACAAAGGAAACTATAAACAAGGTGAAAAGACAGCCTTCAGAATGGGAGAAAATAATAGCAAATGAAGCAACTGACAAACAATTAATCTCAAAAATATACAAGCAACTCCTGCAGCTCAATTCCAGAAAAATAAACGATCCAATCACAAAATGGGCCAAAGAACTAAATAGACTTTTCTCCAAAGAAGACATACAGATGGCTAACAAACACATGAAAATGTGCTCAACATCACTCATTATCAGAGAAATGCAAATCAAAACCACAATGAGGTACCATTTCACGCCAGTCAGAATGGCTGCGATCCAAAGTCTACAAGCAAAAAATGCTGGAGAGGGTGTGGAGAAAAGGGAACCCTCTTACACTGTTGGTGAAAAATGTGCTCTTTTAATGGTATTTACATGCAGTTAGTCTTCCTGGACTTTTATAAGGGTGAGCATGGGTCAAGATAGCCTTCTTCACTTCATCAGTCTCCAGTTCTCTGTTATGTTCATAAGGTGTTCAATAATGTGATCTCTTCACTTGTGCCATCTCCTGCTTCTCTTTCCATTTCTTTCCCTGAGACATTCTTTTTCTCTGCTCCCACTGCCTCAGTCTTTCTCCCTACAAATTTTATTCCCAGTACTTTTTTCTCAGTACAGAGCTTGGCCCTGGAAGAGAGTTTTAGTTGATCATGTCTGAGACTTGCAGGAACCAGATGGTACCAGTCACTTCACATGTTGTGGACTCCTGGCATGTTTCAGTCTCCACTCAGCCTACTCAGGTTCATCAGTTCTTCCTAAAGTGACCTGCCAACATTTCAACATATTTCTATTGATAACTTTTGGGCTTCTAAAATTGATCAGATATCCTGTCTCTTCCTTTTGCTTCATCCTAAACAGATTCTGATGGGGCTTCCAAGGTGGCTCAGTGGTTAAGGAATCTGCCTGCCAATGCAAGGAGATGCAGGAGATGTCGGTTTGATCCCTTGGTTGGGAAGATCCCCTGCAGGAGGAAATGGCAACCCACTTCAGTATTCCTGCCTGGAGAATCCCATGGACAGAGGAGCCAGGAAAGATACAGTCCATAGAAACATAAAGAGTTAGACATGACTGACTGAGCACAGGCACACAAACAGATTCTGCTACCCCCACGGAACTTAGATATCCCTGGTTAATCTCCACTAGCTCATATTTTGGGACTTTCAATCAGTTTTGTTGTAGAAAGTGTTCAGGAGTTTTGATTTCTTCCTTTTTTTTTTTTTTTTTTTAGTCTGTTTATTTGGCCGTGCTGGGTCTTCATTGCTGCAGGCTTTTCTCTAGTTGCAGCGAGAGGGGCTCTTCTCTAGTTGCTGTGTGAGGCTTCTCATGTGGTGGCTTTTCTTGTTGCTGACCGGGGCTGAAGGGCATGTGGGCTTCAGCAGTTGTGGCTCCTGGGCGATAGAGCACAGGCTCAGTGGCTGTAGCTCAGGGGCTTAGCTGCTCTTGGACACATGAGACCTTCCCAGATCCGGATTGAACGTGTGTCTCCCACACTGGCGGGCAGATTCTTTACCACGGAGGTACCAGGGAAGCCCAGGAGTTTAGATTTTGGATCCTAGTTTTTCTTCTGTTTTATTTAGAATTTTGGAAATAGTCTTAAGATACGTTGTACTATTTACATATTGCCAGAATTCCAAAGTATAATTTTGAGAAATGCATTATCAGATCAGATCAGATCAGTCGCTCAGTCGTGTCCGACTCTTTGCGACCCCATGAACCGCAGCAGGCCAGGCCTCCCTGTCCATCACCACCTCCCGGAGGTCACTCAGACTCGCATCCATCGAGTCAGTGATGCCATCCAGCCATCTCATCCTCTGTCGTCCCCTTCTCCTCCTGCCCTCAATCCCTCCCAGCATCAGAGTCTTCTCCAATGAGTCAACTCTTCGCATGAGGTGGCCAAAATACTGGAGTTTCAGCTTGAGCATCATTCCTTCTAAAGAAATTCCAGGATTGATCTCCTTCAGAATGGACTGGTTGGATCTCCTTGCAGTCCAAGGGACTCTCAAGAGTCTTCACCAACACCACAGTTCAAAAGCATCAATTCTTCGGCGCTCAGCCTTCTTCACAGTCCAGCTCTCACATCCATACATGACCACAGGAAAGACCATAGCCTTGACTAGGCGAACCTTTGTTGGTAAAGTAATGTCTCTGCTTTTGAATATGCTATCTAGGTTGGTCATAACTTTCCTTCCAAGGAGCAAGCGTCTTTTAATTTCATGGCTGCAGTCACCAAGCAAAAAAATGACTCCGATCTGAATTGCCCTGTTTTTGTAGTTTCCATAAGCTGTATATAAGAGAGAACGAGCACAGAGGAGTTGTTCGGAGATGGAGTCCTTCAAGGCACATTCTCTGCTTTACTCTGAATATTTGAGCAGACTCTGCTCTTGCTTGGAAAATCTTAGGGACGGGGGAGCCTCGTGGGCTGCTGTCTATGGGGTCGCACAGAGTCGGACACGACTGCAGCGACCTAGCAGCAGCAGCTCTCTCTGGACGTCACTTCCGCCACCCTTTATCCCGAGGCTGTGTGGTGTCACTTCAGTCGTGTCCGACTCTGTGTGACTCCATGGACTGTACCCCGTTCGGCTCCTCTGTTCATGGGATTCTCCAGGTAAGAACACTGGAGTGGGTTGCCACGCCCTCCTCCAGGGGATCTTCCTGATCCAGGGATCGAACCTGCATCTCTTATGTCTCGAGCCTTGACAGTCTGGTTCTTCACCACCAGGGCCACCTGGGAAGCCCCAAACCTTTTCTATTTTATCCCTATTTATTCAAGGACAAATTTGGGGATAATTTCCTGTCAGAAGAGTTTTACATTTCAAAAAGTGTCCTGCACTTCTATCAATTTTCATTGCACCACAGATCCTCTACTTTTATTTTGTGTAAGTATATCTATGTAGCAACAGTACTGGTTTAAAAATTTCTAGAATGATGCTTTGGGCCAGCATTAGAACCACATTCTAGCAAGATTGTAGGTCATCATATATACATACATATATATATATATATATATATATATATATATATATATATATATTAGATTAAATGTATTTAATGTTTTAATGTAATTTACTTAGCTATCAAGAATGTATTAATGATTTCTTGTTAGAATTCAGTAAATGAGAAGTATGATAGATGAATGAAACAAGAAATAAAGGAAGCTAAGTGCTATGATCTAAATGTCTATGTAACCCTCAAATTCACATATTGAACTCTAATGTCTGAAGGCATTGGGAGGGGAGGTTTTTGAGAGTTGATTAAAAGACACTTACTCCTTGGAAGGAAAGTTATGTCCAATCTAGATAGCATATTCATTACTTTGCCAACAAAGGTTCATCTAGTCAAGGCTATGGTTTTTCCACTGGTCATGTATGGATGTGAGAGCTGGACTGTGAAGAAGGCTGAGCACCGAAGAATTGATGCTTTTGACCTGTGGTGTTGGAGAAGACTCTTGAGAGTCCCTTGGACTGCAAGGAGATCCAGCCAGTCCATTCTGAAGGAGATCAGCCCTGGGATTTCTTCGGAGGGAATGATGCTTAAGCTGAAGCTCCAGTACTTTGGCCACCTCATGTGAAGAGTTGACTCATTGGAAAAGATTCTGATGCTGGGAGGGATTGGGGGCAGGAGGAGAAGGGGACACCATAGGATGAGATGGCTGGAGAGCATCACTGACTCGATGGACGTGAGTCTGAGTGACCTCCGGGAGTTGGTGATGGACAGGGAGGCCTGGTGTGCTGCAATTCATGGGGTCGAGAAGAGTGGGACATGACTGAGTGGCTGAACTGAACTGACTCTTCACATCAGGTGGCCAAAGTACTGGAACTTCAGCTTCAGCCTAAGTCCTTGCAGTGAATATTTAGGGTTGATTTCCTTTAGGAGGGACTAGGATGATCTCCTTGCAGTCCAAGAGACTCTAAGAGACTTCTTCAGCACTGCAGTGTGATGGCATCAATTTTTTGGCTTTCAGCCTTTGTGGTTAAACTCTCACATCTGCACACTATTACTGGAAAAACCATAGCTTTGACTATACAGATCTTTGTCAGCAATGTGATGTCTCTGCTTTTTAATACAATGTCTAGGTTTTTGTAGCTTTTCTTCCAAGGAGTAAGCGTCTTTTTATTTCATGGCTGCAGTCACCATCTGCAGTGATTTTGGAGCCCAAGAAAATACTCCATCACTGTTTCCATAATTTCCCCAACTATCTTGCCATGAAGTAATGGGACACCATGATCTTTGTTTTCTGAATGTCGAGTTTCAAGCCAGTTCTTCACTCTCCTTTTTAACTTTCATCAAGAGGCTCTTTAGTTCCTCTTTAGTTCTTCTTTACTTTCTGCCATAAGGGTGGTGTCATTCGCATATCTGAGGTTATTGATATTTCTCCCAGCAATCTTGATTCCAGCTTGTGCTTCATCCAACCCAGCATTTCCCATGATGTATCCTGCATATAAGTTAAATAAACAGAGTGACAACATACAGCCTTTACATAATCCTTTCCCAATATGGAACCAGTCTATTCTTCTATGTCCAGTTCTAACTGTTGCTTCTTGACCTGCATACACATTTCTCAGGAGGCAGGTAAAGTGGTCTGGTATTCTCATCTCTTTAAGAATTTTCCACGTGTTTTTGTGATCCGCACAGTCAAACGTTTTAGCATAGTCAATGAAGCAAAACTAATATTATTCTTTAAAAATAATAGATTTTATTAATATTCTCAAACAACTGATTCCACATTAAAACAAAAGAAAAACACTGCAAGACAATTTACAATACTCACTGATGTAAAATTAAATATAGATATTCCTTGACATCTCTCAAGCTCACAGAGTGTAAGCTTAGAAGCCAAAATTTTGCCTTCTTAATTTTTCAATCAGGAAAGTGTAGTAACCATGATCATTTTATTGAGTTTCAGAATGTACATCTAGAACATTTACTTTGTGGGTGGTCTTGCATAATAATTTACAATGAGGCAAGTAGATTTACTTTTGTATTTGGTAAGTTTTGTGGCACAGAACCTCACAATGGCTCTGTGACATGATGGGTGGGCAGGGCTAGACAGCAAAGGGGGAAGTGAGAGTAGCAGCCAGATTGCAGCAGGCACACACCTTCTGTGATTATTCACTCGGGCACTGCACTAAGCTAAGGCTATCATGAAGGAAGTTTGCACGCAAGAATCTTACCCTGAGTTTAAACTAGAGAGCTTACACTAATTCATCTTCTCACTGTTGCTTGAAGGGCAGACTTTTCATAAACACACACTCACAGGCCCAGTGTCATCCTCTATAGCAAGCTCCAGGCTAGTCCCATCTTCAAGCTCTTCCTCTGAGGTGATCCAGTGCACCTGTGTCTTCAGAAGTGGAAACATTATACTTGGGTCTGGTGATTTCATTTTTGTCATTATTTTGTAAAATACAGAAACATAGAGAAATAAAATCACTATCATATCAGTCATCATATCATATCACTTCCTAAAGACTTCAGGACTATGACAAATCATACTATTGTAGTAATTATCATATATTGGCATATTTCACTTAGGAAAGGAGAGTGGTAAGGAAATTGGTTAAGACTTGGAATATAAATCCCTTGGGGTTGATGTTAACAAGAACCTGCCCCAGCAAAGAATGGTTGTGCTTTGCAACTTACTGTCATTTTAAAAAAGCTTGTTCATAAGCACTTAGGAGCATCAGCCACTTGAAATGTACACAATGGTACATGTGACTTAAAAGACTTAAAGACAGGGTCAAGATTTCCACTCCTTTCAAAAACTCTGCATTCTCAAACTGATTGTTCAGTGGAAAATATGTCAGGGAAGAAAGGTAAGGATATGTGTGACTTCTTCAAAATATTTTTTGACTTAATTTTTCCAAAGTGGTCACTGTTGTTTCTGTTTTGTTTGAGAGTAACCTATTCATGAAACTGACCCAAAGGGGTGTCCAAGCTGGGGCCTTTCTCTACTGTCTCCCCTGAGCTGGGTGGGGAGGACCAGGCAGAGAATTTCCTGGCCTGTTGTTGCTGGGGGGCACTGAGGGGCTTGATCTCTGTGAGGATATGGGGCAGAGAAATTTCCTGTCTAGACTGGTGACCACAGGAGTTCTTATGTTGAAGTGCTTTTTTACAATTCAAAATTCAATGAATCAAGACAATAAAGCTCTTCTTCCATGACAGAACATATTTAATAAAACCTCAGAAAATAAATCTCTAAGTTTTTCAAGACATTTGCTAAACTCTATAGAGATGAAAGAATCTTTCCAACTTGTTTGGTAAATTACAAATAAAAATTAATGCCATTCAGAGAGTCACAGGTTGGATTTGTGGTACAATCAGTGACTCCTGAGGAGAGGATGTTGGCAGATATGTTTATGAAGCTAAGCCAATTGTTAAAGTAGGCTTGTCATGTTTTAGGAAATCTAATCATCCATATTAACCCCATTGGAAGACTGGTGAAACGTAATCACTTGAACAAATGGGTGGGGTTCAGAGACACAATATAAGGAGACTCCAGGAGGCAAGGTCAGTCTCCTCCAGAACTGAGAGGGCGTGTTTCGAGTTCACCTGCATCTTGAGACTTCTGAAAGCCACACGTGGGACTCTTGACCCCTGAGCCAACTTCATATTATTCTCCAGTGTAGACTGCTTCTACAACTCCTTAGGTGAGTACACAATTCGCCACAGAGCAGCTTCTGGGACTCTTCTGAGGGAAAACAAACTAAATTTCCTAATTTTAATTTATCGGTAAAATGAGATTTTTTTTTTTCAGTGTAACAGCCCTGTTTGCCAACTTAGTGAAATGACCCTGTTCTGTTTTTGTTAGCTTGTCTTGCCATGCACTGTGGAATGATGAGGGGGGTTCATTTACTTCTGTGATTGCGTTTCCTTCTTAGTTGTCCCCATGCATTTCAAGGACTCAGAAAGTGGCTGACTGATATTTTTTGTGTTTGATGTATCTTCTAAAAATATTTCTTAAGACTATTCAATATGTAGTACCTATCATCACTTACCCGAAAAGTGAAATGTGTCTGTATATACCAGAGAGATAACACGCTACACTAGAGCTAGATAATGCACACAACGAGGTGCTGAAAATATTGCTAAAGTGAGGTAACTACCATCCCTCCCAAAATAAACATTTTTGACTGAAATCTCAAAGAAGCTAGGGAATGACTGAGAAGTCAGAAAAGTGACACTACTGAGCATACAGAGATACGAGAAACTTAAGACTCTTCCATGCTTAACAAGTACAGGCAAAAGGACCTAATTTTTTTAAATGTAAAATTTAAATCACATGATTTTTTTTGATGATGACTATTACTATAACATATAAAATGTATCAGGTGAGTATGGATAGAAAGAAAAATTCAACCACTTAGTATATGCATGTAAATAAACTCTGGCTGGAATAAGTTACAATCTGCCAACATTTAATTTCCTCTTTATTGACTCCGAATGTACTCAAAATGCTTTACAAAGAAAAAATTTTTGGAAAAAAATGCAAATTGAGATAAAAAAAAAGGACATCTAAAGAAAATGCATGATAATTCCATGAAATAATAAAAATATAAGCTTAGTCATCTATCACACTAAATCAATGACTGGCATGGAGAATCGTGACTGCAGAAATTAGGACCCACTCGGAGAAGGCAATGGCATCCCACTCCAGTACTCTTGCCTGGAAAATCCCATGGATGGAGGAGCCTGGTTGGCTGCAGTCCATGGGGTCGCTAAGAGTCAGACACAACTGACCGACTTCACTTTGACTTTTCACTTTCATGCATTGGAGAAGGAAATGGCAACCCACCCCAGTGTTCTTGCCTGGAGAATCCCAGGGATGGGAGAGCCTGGTGGGCTGCCGTCTATGGGGTGACACAGAGTCGGACAGGACTGAAGCGACTTAGCAGCAGCAGCAGCATGTAGAGCTGTCAATTACGTCAAGCTCCTGAACTCATGCTATCTAGAGGAAAACAAGACCTCATCAAAACTGAGCTTCTCCAGTAGGTAGAAGAGAAAGAGGTCAGAAGATAGTGTTGGTTAGGCCACTGAGAAAATTTTCTGCAGCTCTTGAAAGCTCTCTTTATGTTTCTGTTTTCCATTTGTATCCAATGAAAAATCCAGATTCTTCTGCTCCTAAAGCAGTGTACTGTTTAGTCACAACCTAAGTCTAATTTTGTTTGTTGCTTTTTTGGCTTGGGGAAAGAGAAATAAACTCCTGATGTTCTTCCCTCAGGAAAATGGACTCAGAAATCCCAGAAGCCTTCCAGAAGGAGCTCACCTGCCTCATCTGCCTGAATTTCCTTCTAGACCCAGTCACCACAGATTGTGGGCACAGCTTCTGCAGGTCCTGTCTTTGTCTTTTCTGGGAACAAGCCGAAGTCCTTGCCAGTTGTCCAGTGTGCAGACAACGATCAGAACAGACAAACTTCAAAACCAATTTTCTTCTGAAGAATCTGGTGTCCGCTGTCAGAAAAGCCAATCTAAGGCACTTCCTGAAGTGTGAGGAACACCTGTGTGGGACCCACAAGCAGACAAAGACGATCTTCTGTGAAGCCGACAGGAGCTTGCTCTGTTTGGTCTGCTCTCAAGGTCAGGAGCACAAGACTCACAGACATCGTTCCGCTGAAGAGGCTGCTGAGGAATCCTGGGTGAGTGATGCCTCTGAGAGCACTTAGAAAGCTTGAGGATGGTACACCTAAGAGATTAAAATGATGATGCTTAAACCCTCTCTTTACTGAGTTGGTAAAGAATCCACCTGCAATGCAGGAGACCCCAGTTTGATTCTCGGTTGGTAAGATTGCATGGAGAAGTGATAGGCTACCCACTCCAGTATTCTTGGGCTTTCCTTGTGGCTCAGCTGGTAAAGAATCCACCTGCAATGCTGGAGACCTGGGTTTGATCCCTGGGTTGGCAAGATCCCTTGGAGAAAGGAAAGGCTACCCACTCCAGTATTCTGGCCCAGAGAATTCCCAGGACTATACAGTCCATGGAGTCACAAAGAGTTGGACACGACCGAGCAACTTTCACTTTTACTGAGTGCCACGTACAGATCTAAATAAAAATAATAAAGCAGTGAAGAATATAGAGCAGTATACCTGCTTTATGGAACTTGCATCCAATGGCTGACTGATGAAGCTAACTGAGATTATTTGGGTGATATATTATTATGCTATTGACACTGTTAGACCTTCATTTTAAGAAAGAAACTGTAAAATCTATAAGTGCAAAAATACTTTTCATTGAATACAGGTTTTCTAATCCTGGACAAGAAGGAAGATACAGTACATTGGATTTTACAGAAGATAAGCATAACTATATCCAAATTTTGATATAAGTTGCCACAGCAGCTGAAAATTAGTCATACCTTAGGCAGATAATTACCTAACGGTGTGTGGATTTTTAGTGTAGAATTTCATACAACAGATCATGAGTGAGGAAAAATAGGGACACCTGATGACCTGTCCTGGTCTGTTAGTGTCTCCCTCAAGGACCTTTATCTAATAATCTTCAGTACACCCCAATCTTTGGGCTCTGAAACTCCAGTGTATTTGCTTTTCTTGTACTAAAATTCATAATTCTTTTACAGGAAAAGTTGGCAAACCAAATGAGATCTTTATGGGAAAAGATTCAAGAAACTGAAAGAAATCTCAAGAAAAATAACAGAGGAACTGACTCTTGGATGGTAAGTAGAAGAACATATTTCTCTGAAAAAACAGGTTGAGGCAGACAGCAAGAAACTTACCATTAATAAAATGAGCTGAAATCACCATGTATAGTGAAATTCAGAGAGTGAGTTGAACACCATCAGAAAAAATCATCTAAGCGCCATTCAGCCAACATTTTGCCTCTTGAGCTCTTTAGGATCCAGTGGATCAATAACTAAAACAAAAGACCCATTAGAAGAAATTTCTAAGGTACAGGTTTTTGGTGTGATGTGGATGATTACATAGACATGATTCAGGATTTCAAGGAAAATTTCTCAAGTTTAAGATCAATTCCGGTTTTGAAGTTCAGGTAAATGTTTAAAAATCCATGGGTTATTTCAGGCACAGATTTCTGTCAGTCATACATTCCAGAAAGTAAAAGGCATGTCATTGGGAACCACAAAGTACTTCAATCTGATTAGTACATGAGTCCAGGGGATATAGAGCAAACACAAACAGCACTTTAAGGAGTGTGCCCATCATGGTGAAGAGTGATTGCTCTCTGGCTAGAGAGTGATATTGGTTCAAATTGGAGAAAATGTGACATGTTAAACAACTCAGGGGGAAAGGAACAAGGAGAAAGAGTTGGAGCATGAGAGAGTGAATCATTCAATACCAGGAGGAATATGAAATGGAATGAAGAGAAATGATTTTCCAAACAACATGGGAAGAAGCTTGTGAACTTACGGGGAGGAAGAAAACTGATTCATATAGAAAAGAACACTATAAAGAAGTGATTGAGGCTGGACAACTGTTCGAGGACAGGCAATAATTTTTAGGAAGATGTTTCCTGAGATTACCAACACTGAAAGTGTTATGTAGCATGGCACTAAGAGAGGAAGCCAGGAGATACTAGGTGAAACACAAGCTTATGTATTAGCATTGAAATGAGGATATTGCATATGACATATGAATCACCCATAAATTTCAATTGCTTTCATGGGCTCTTTCACGTTTAACAGGAGGCATATGAAAGAAATGATTCATGAAAAGATTTTCTCCAAGTGTTTCAGGAACTCCTGAATTAGATGAAAGTTGTTTGAGGAAAGGGTAGGTTTGGTTTCTGATCAGTTAAAAAGAATGTAAACAAAGTGAAGAAAAGAGGAATGAACTTGGCTTCTGAGATGAGGGAGGGCATTTATTTAGGACAGATGGAACTTCTTGGGAGAGAACATGAATCATAGCAAACTAAATAATGTTGAAATTCATCTCTCAACAGTTGTATGTGTATCGACATAGAAACATAATTAGGAGAACTTATCAGAGGGCACCCCCATTTTTCCCAGAGGAAGAAGATTACTATGTAGAGAGTATTATAAAAGAAGGCGAAAACATATACAATCAACTCAGAAGAAGGCAAGAGGAAATAATCAGAAAGAAGAGAGAACTCCGAGAAATACACAAGGAGCTCATTCAAATGTGCTCTAAACCAGACGTGGAGCTGCTCCAGGTAAGAACTGAGGGTGTGTTTGAACATGCATTACCTGACGTTCACAGCTTTGACTTCCCTGACATGGTGTATTTCTTCATCCCCTGCAACTAAGGTGGGATTCTCTCCTACTTGGAAATAATACAGATTCAGTGCAGCTCATGCAGATTATGCCTGAGCAAGCTTTACAGCATTCTGATCCTAGATATTCCCCAGGGAATATTCCCTTTTCAAAATCTCCTTTTGTAACTTGCTTCTATTAAAACCAGAAAGGAACAGCTTATGTACTGATTCCATTTTTGGTCTCCAAATGTGCAATAGGAGACATTTGGACAAAGCTCATATGTGTATGTATATACATATATACAAACACACATATACATGTATATGTGTATATATGTGTGTGTGTGTTTGTGTGTGTGTGTATGTATGTATATTTCCACTTCCTGTTGAGATACACCAGGTTTCATTAGACATTAGTTTGGAGTTTATTACACTTTGGGTAAAAGCCCCAGGAAATGTCAATATGCAGAGAGCAGAGGGTGAATCATCAGTACTCCTGTCTTTTCTCTGTTTCACCTTTCGTTTTATTAACTCTTTAAGAAATACATTCTATCCATATAAAATATGTGTCCTAGAGGGTTTTTTTTTTTTTTTTTTTCCAGAAAGAAAAGGAAAACAGATTTCTCAGACTGTTTCTGGTGGTGGTGATTAAAACTTTACTGAAGTTTTGCCAACCGAAATCCTGGTTGCCTGTATATAAGGTCTAACTTGTCTTTTTTTTTTTTTTTTTCTTGACAGGAATTGGAAGACAAACTGAAATGGTAAGCTTTTCCATACTGATGAGGGCACCTGGGGGCTCTGAAAGAGATACAACAGCACTTAACAAAGCGATGGCATAACTTACCTAGATAATGCTAGATTGCTTGTGTACATGTGTCTGCACCTGTTTTGCTGAGTATGATTTCTTGCTCAAAAGGAAGTTAGCCTTTTTGCTACTGTGGCAGAGGGAGGTATTATCCAGTTCAGTGCAAAAGTTTCTTAAAGGTCAGTAATTTCGGATTTAGATTTCAAAATCACAAGCACCTAGAAGTGCAAAGACTAGTTTTCCCTAAGTTACAGAGGCAATTACCTCTGAGAAATGGGCTGGAATCAGGGCAAGAAGAAGAGTGAGAATAAATTTCCAAAAACAGCTCAATTCTATCCCATGAAGGTGGAAAAGGGATTTCAATGAAGAATGTTGAGCTGAAGAATGCTGTCTTACTGTAAAGGCTTGTTTAAGAAGCCCTGGGCAGCAGCAGGATGAACCGCATCTTTCTCTTACAGGAGTGAGTCAGCACAGCTGCACGTGCCTCAGCCTCTGCTCCCAGAACTCCCTGCGCTCCCCATGTCCGGGCTGATGGACGGGTTCAACCGCTTCCGAGGTGAGTGTCACCCCACCGGTGTGTCTGCCCTGCAGGGTCCTTCAGTGATGGTGTCCACAGAGAGTCTTCTCCTGCTTAGCTTTCACCTTGTGCAGCGGAACAGCCTGCAAATAGACAGGCGAAGACATATATGGTCACGGAGTCACTAAAATCCTTACAGAATACATGCAGGCTGGTGCAGATACTAATTTGATTCAGGCCTCATCAAATATTTTTAAATTTCATAAAATTTTGTATAATGAAAAAAGTAACTTGCTCCCAAAATGGCTTCTTGAGCCCTAGAAATATGACAATGTCAGCTGTTCACTGACTTCTAGGAAATTGGTAATTAAAACAGAATATTAAATTTCAGAGTTTAAGTACAGTTAGAGTTTTAAAACATTTTTTAAGAATACATTCTCTTTTCTTTTTTATTTATATTTTTATTTCTTTCTTTATTTCATTTTAGCCACGCTGGATCTCTGTTGCTTTGCCCAGGTTTCTCTTGCTGTGGTGAGCCGGGTTACTCTTCACTACAGTGGTTGCCTTCTCATTGCACTGGCTTCTCTTGCTGCAGAGCACAGGAGATGCTTGATAAGTGAGCTTCAATAATTGTAGCATGTGGGCTCAGTAGTGGTGGGTCCTGGGCTCAAGAGCACAGGTTCAGTAGTCATAATCCACAGGTTCAGTTGCTCCACAGCATGTGGAATCTTCCCAGATTAGGAGTGTCCCCTAAATTCGCAGGAGGCCTCTTATCCACTGTGCCACCAGGGAAGTCCTAAAAACATTTTTGCTTTAAAAGTTCTTAGGAATTGAAGGCGTAAAGTGCTTTTTCCATTGACATATTTGACAAAATACATGAGCCTCAAAAATCAAATGCAGAAAATGGTTGGATGATGAGGCCACAATGAGCTCCGTGATAAACCTCACCCTGGATTGTGACTTAGCAGGAAGTGGAAGACTAGGCCTCAGTTTGGAACCACAGATCAAAGACAGAAAAGCCCTACAAATAAGCTACTTTGAAGAAGCCATCCTTAGGTTGTACTTCTTCAGTGTCCATTTGTTAACTTACCTGAAACGGTAGAGTGATCACCAGTTTTCCATTCTACAGTGCAGCTTTTTTCCTTGCACAGTGATGATGAAGGTGGGGATAAGATATGTCATGGTCTTGGAGGTGATCGATGCCCAGGAGTCCAGTCTTTTAGATGTAATAAATATACAATATTACACCCAGCCAGAAGTCACCTTGACCTCCCTCTAACTTATAATCTCTGAACTTGTAGGAAATTTTTTCCATTTTAAGTAATTCTTTCTTCAGTAGATATGTTAGCAATATTGAAACTCAATACTTTCCAATCAGAACTGCCCTTCCAATCTTACAATGTATTTCCAGTGAGACTCCAGGTGGACCACCTTCTCTGGTAGATAATTTGAATTTTAACATTGATTTTGACTGGCATTTTCTCTCATCTCTTCACAGTCAACTTTTCATTCAGTAGTGCAGTAAGCAGTCAGCACATCAGGCTGTTCGATGACGCAAGACGTCTGACGTATGAACATGACAGCCTCCATGCATCTTTGGATGGTGGAACATCAAAGTACTTTGCCTCATGGGGAGACCAGAGCTTCACCTCCGGGAAACAGTACTGGGAGATGCTTGTGGACAGCTCTTGGGACTGGGCTGTAGGTGTCTGTAAGGATTCCTGGATAAGGAAGGACGACGGCATACTGGACGAGTCCAACAATGACAACTTTCTCCTTGTGTCTGTGAAACAAGATGATCATTACCAGCTCTGGACCACAGCTCCCACCACGCCTCTGTACATAGAGAGACCTCTGGGCAGGGTTGGGGTGTTCCTTGATTGTGACAGTGGGAGTATTAGTTTTGTGGATGTTGCCAAGCGCACCCTCCTTTGGAGGTACGATGATGGTGCCTGCACTTTCCCTGTCAGGCCCTTCATCTGCACTGGCCACAGGTGAGGATCCGAGTCAAAGCGCAGACGGGATGCTCAGGACTCCTTCTCTGGGGGAGCCCTTGTCCAGTGCTGCATATCAGGGAGACTTCCTGATCTTTAGGCTCTTTCTACTGTAATGGAGCTTCCTTTATTGTTATTTGATGTGAAGATAGTGTCAAATGTACATTTCACTTGGTTGTCCTCCATATTGCTGGCAATAAATTCTTCTCTTGTTACCATATGTCCAGAATATATGTTGTGGTTTTTCACTTCCTTCATGAGCTTCCTAAATTCACCACAATATGATCATGTGCTTCCCACTTCCTCAATACAGGAACCCAGAAGCTGCACAGCATAGGCAGATTTGGTCACTAACCAGGCCTACGTCAGCCTGCAAACTTCTGCTGCTTCCTCATAATCTACTCTGCCTTATATACATCTCTTCAACCTCAGGATGAAATCTGATTTGCAGGGAAATTGCCATTGCCCTGGAAACTGGGGAAAGCATTTCTTTTAGAGAACTCAGAATTTGCATGTCTTTTTCTATTACAATAGTATAAGGGAAAAGACAAAGACAGAAACAATCTCCTAAAGGATGGACCCTATGGCTTCCCTTTGGCATATTTGAAATACCACCATCATTATCACCATACTTGAGGGCCATAATTAAATAAGGGCTACTTGAAGACACCTAGTGTGATTTTTAGGACCATGGATATGATAACCCAGAAAGTTAAGTCAATGAGGGTGGGATAAGCAGAACAAAGTACAATACATGTTCTCATTGGGATAAAGCTGGGTGGTGTGGAATTTCATTGCACTACATAGAATGGCTCACAATTAAACACATTTGAATTATTTATTTCTGAGATTTTCCATTTAATATTTCCTGAACAGGGTTTTAACCACCTGAGTAACTGAAATCAAGAAAAGCAAATCTGCAGATGGGTGGTTTACTGTATATTAAAAAAAATAATAATCTAGAGAAAAGAGTTAGAGAATTGTTTGGACCTTGAATAATTTCCAAATTTTCCTGTTGTTCATGTTACTGTGGAACACAGGATTAACATCTAGGTCATCAAAAAAGAAAGAAAACCAAAGCAAATGATGAATCTTGTATACCATGGGACCTTGCATAAATACGAATTTCCACTCTAACAAAGGTTGAGAAAATCTGTCTAAATTTGTCATATTATCAATAAAGCATTATATGTGGGTTATTTCTGGAAAACAACAGGATTTTTGAAAGTAACCAATTAACACAATTGCCTTACATTAATGTGTCTGAGGAAAAGTCAGACTGATAGTTGGAAGAAAGGATGCCATGAACATGCTAGTACACATGAACTGAAATGTAGTGAAAGTTGCTCCGTCGGGTCCAACTCTTTGCAACCCCATGGAATATAGTCCACAGTGTTCTCAGGCAAGAATACTGGATTGGGTCACCTTTTCCTTATCCAGGGGATCTTCCCAACCCGGGGATCAAACCTAGGTCTCCCACATTTCAGGTATATTCTTTACCAGCTGAGCCACAAGGAAAGCCCAAGAATACTGGAGTGGGTAGCCTATCCCTTCCCCAGGGGATCTTCCCAACCCAGGAATCAAACCAGGGTCTCCTGTATTGCAAGTGGATTCATTACCAACTGAGCTATAAAACTAAAACAAAATAAGTTAATAGATGCTTAAGAATAATTTAAACATGTTAATTTAAACATAAATTTAAATCATATTAGTAGTTGCAAATTCTGTCTTAAAGCTTTGGAGTGTCTTTAAAGGTCACAATCCAGACAATAATACATCATCACTATTAACGTTTTTTTAGAAAACTGGCAAAACACAGTAAGAAATAAACTTTAGGTATTAAAACGTCAAGTATGGTCATTATTTCTGATGTAACAAATGTTCACCTGAAACACAGTAATAAACAATAAAGTAAAAAAAAAAAAAGAGTGTACAAAAAATAAATAAATCACTAAGATTTCTCCTGGAAACAAGATTAATATTCAAACTCAATTTTTTCATATATAAAAGATGCAATTGTTCATGAAAAAAAAAAAAAAAAAAAGGAAAAAAGCCAGGAACCTAGAAGGGGAGAAAAGAACAAATAATGAGAGGGCCTTAATCTTAAACAGATTTCCAATATCATTCATACATCAGTGGGATATGTATTAGTGACAAAGAGTCAGGATTTCTCCTAAGAATAAATGCAGAAGCTGGCTGGAAAACAAGTGGAGTACCTCATTCAAATGAAACATGAATTTTTTTCTATTTTTACTTTTCTAAGTCAGAAAGAAACACTTTATTGGCAGATCAGAGCTTAAGTATACATATGGAAATAGTTCTGCCCCAATATATTCACTCCCAGTAGGAGAGTAGCCTACTTTTATATTATGGACGTAAGGAAGTGAGATACCAAGATTTTGGAAACTTTCTTAATGTCACCTAGCCCATCTCTCTGGGGAAGGTAATGGCACCCCACTCCAGTACTCTTGCCTGGAAAGTCCCATGGACGGAGGAGCCTGGTGGGCTCCAGTCCATGGGGTTGCTAGGGGTCGGACACGACTGAGCGACTTCACATTCATGCATTGGAGAAGGAAATGGCAACCCACTTCAGTGTTCCTGCCTGGAGAATCCCAGGGACGGCGGAGCCTGGTGGGCTGCCCTCTCAGGAGTCGCACAGAGTCGGACACAACTGAAGCGACTTAGCAGCAGCAGCAGCAGCCCATCTCTCATTAAAATTTCCCCACTGTAGTTCCAGTACAGGGGTCCATGAGGAGAATTCCATAGAAAAGATATGGATCATAGAACAATGATGAGAACATTGCAGTTGGTAATTACTATTGGGGCTTTACTTTGTAAAATGTTTCCTTTATAAACTCCTTGGTAATTATATTTTTTTACAATGAGAAAAATCATGAAAATACATGAATAAAAATAAAATAAGCATAGAAAGCAAGCAAATTTTATGAACAAAATCATGCAAGTTGATGATTGTTGGAGGTATACATAGATGATAGTCTGGAGGGCAACCAGTAAGCAGCAGAAATTGCACCTCACGTGCAATCAGGAGTAAAGAGCAGAAAATTACTGATGGTACATTTCTTCTAAGAAGGTGCATTTGTATTTTCTTCCTAAATGTAAATTTTCCAAACTGGCATCTCCCAATATCTTGGGCAAGGCCTCTAATTAGGTCTAAGAGTGGTCCCCTTCTTCCTTGACCCAAGAAGAAGCAGTGGAAGTAAGTTTTATTCCTAAGAACTTGCAGCAATAAAAAATCACCATTTTCCGTGAAAATTTTGGGTACATCTATCTTAATATACTGGGAGTTGTGTTGTCAGTCAATGGACTATAAATAAGATTTATAGTTAAAGTTAAGCTAATAGCTCTCATAAGTGTATCAGGTTTGTGTCAGTTAGGGTTCAATTATAGAAGGAGAGAGAGAGAAAGACAGAGCTCATATTCACAGGGAATTTGCTCTTGTGATGGTTACGGAAAAGTGTGAGGACAGGAGGGCACTTCCTCAGGGAGGGTAAACAGGCTGAAATCCGAGTTATTCAGGACAGAGCTATTGCCCACAGGAGACTGAGGCATTGGGAGTAATGTTGATCCAGTTCTTGTCTGGAATTTTATTCCAGGAGTTACTATACATCTTTTAAAGACCTCCTGTTGATTAAATCAGTGCATCTGCATAATCTCCTTAGATCAGAATCTATATCATGGATTTATACCCTCAAAACCTCTTCACAGCATCACCTAGATTAGTATCTGCTTGAATAATTGCAGGAGATGTGAGTGTTCTACAAAGTGGCTGGTGGATTACCTTAAATCCCAATATTACAGCCTAGTCAGGTTGAAACAACAGAAACCCATTACAAGACCATATACCATTATGCATAATTAATTATAAATCTCATGCAAATTTTATCAATTTAAGCTTTGTACACGGAACTGCCCACCTACAGAATGACCTGAATATACACTCTATTTCTCAATAAATGCAACAATTTAGAAAACACTACTGATTGCAGTGATAACAGTATGGTAATACTAATAATATTGAAATTTTGGTACCTTAAATCACCCTATGTGATCTTGGCTGACATCTGTGCCTTTTAATCTTTAATGTTTGTTGTGGTCCTTTAATGGATCAGAACCTGGTGGTCCAGAGTTGACAATAAGAAAGTAAATGAGAGAAATAGGCTGATATTCCTTGGTTTACGCAGAAAGCCAATAAAGGCCCTGGCATGGGGCTTGCTCGCTCATGAAGGCCCCAGAGAGCTTTCTTGAGAGGATCTTAGAAGCCCGGGCAGAAAAGTAAACTCAGAGGGCCTCCGTGCTCCAAAGAAATAGCCTGAGAGAGAAAGAAGGAAAGAGATAGAAAGACATGAGGACCAGCGCTCTGATGGAGCAAAGGTGTTTTAATCAACATGATGTGGGCATATATACTGTAGTTATTCTCAGCAAAGATAAAGATTAAAATTCTAGACTTACAAAACATAGGTGATCCATATGAAAGAGAGAGAGAGTTTTAATAATCACTTTTACCATATGGTTCATAAAAAGGAAGAGGGTACTTATCATCGTATTGAAAAACTAACAAAGAAAATGCCTGGATCCCTTAGCCCCAGGAGAGGCTTGTCTCTCCTCTTAATTCCTGAATATTCAGGAATTAATAAGGAACAAAGGATTCTTGACAGATCCAAAACAGCACACAGGAAGCCTCCTGTTAAATGCTTCCTGACAAATGTTATATTCTTCAGTGTTTGAATTATTTTTGTTTTTTTGTTTGTTTGTTTTTTGTTTTTTTGCTCTGGAATTTTTTAAAATATAAATTTATTTATTTTAATTGGAAACTACTTTACAAGATTGTATTGGTTTTTCTATACATCAACATGAATCTGCCATGGGTGTACAAGTGTTCCCCATCCTGAACCCCCCTCCCACTTCCCTCCCCATACCATCCCTCTGGGTCATCCCAGTGCACCAGCCCCCAGCATCCTGTATCATGCATTGAACCTGAACTGGCGTTTAATTTCACATATGATAATATACATGCTTCAGTGCCATTCTCCAAAATCATCCTACCTTCAGCCTCTCCCACAAAGTCCAAAAGATTCTTCTATACATCTGTGTCTCTTTTGCTGTCTCACATACAGGGTTATCATTACCATCTTTCTAAATTCCATTTATATGCATTAGTATACTGTATTGGTGTTTTTCTTTCTGGCTTACTTCACTCTGTATAATAGGCTCCAGTTTCACCCACCTCATTAGAACTGATTTAAATGTGTTCTTTTTAATGGCTGAAGCAACAGTTAGAACTGAACATGGAACAACAGACTGGTTCCAAATAGGAAAAGGAGTGCATCAAGGCTGTATATTGTCACCCTGTTTATTTAACTTATATGCAGAATACATCATGAGAAACGCTGGACTGGAGGAAACACAAGTTGGAATCAAGATTGCTGGGAGAAATATCAATAACCTCAGATATGCAGATGATACCACCCTTATGGCAGAAAGTGAAGAGGAACTAAAAAGCCTCTTGATGAAAGTGAAAGTGAAGAGTGAAAAAGTTGGCTTAAAGCTCAACATTCAGAAAACGAAGATCATGGCATCTGGTCCCATCACTTCATGGGAAATAGATGGGGAAACAGTGGAAACAGTGTCAGACCTTATTTTGGGGGCTCCAAAATCACTGCAGATGGTGACTGCAGCCATGAAATTAAAAGACGACTTACTCCTTGGAAGGAAAGTTATGACCAACCTAGATCACATATTCAAAAGCAGAGACATTACTTTGCCAATAAAAGTTCCCCTAGTTAAGGCTATGGTTTTTCCTGTGGTCGTGTATGGATGTGAGAGCTGGACTGTGAAGAAGGCTGAGTGCCAAAGAATTGATGCTTTTGAACTGTGGTGTTGGAGAAGACTCTTGAGAGTCCCTTGGACTGCAAGGAGATCCTACCAGTCCATTCTGAAGGAGATCAGCCCTGGGATTTCTTTGGAAGGAATGATGCTAAAGCTGAAACTCCAGTACTTTGGCCACCTCATGAGAAGAGTTGACTCATTGGAGAAGACTCTGATGCTGGGAGGGATTGAGGGCAGGAGGAGAAGGGGACGACAGAGGATGAGATGGCTGGATGGCATCATTGACTCAATGGATGTGAATCTCAGTGACCTCCGGGAGTTGGTGATGGACAGGGAGGCCTGGCGTGCTGTGATTCATGGGGTTGCAAAGAGTCGGACATGACTGAGCGACTGATCTGATCTGAATACTCCATTGTGTATATGTGCCACAGCTTTCTTATCCATTCATCTGCTGATGGACATCTAGGTTGCTTCCATGAGTCATTTTGTAATGATTGCTGTCAACTAGATTCATTGGTTTCAAAATATTCTTAAGTCAGTAAACTCACATGAGATATCACAGACTCAACCATTATTTTAAAAATCATTTTTTTAAAGAATTGTGGTTAACATGGGATGCTATTAAGTGAAATGAAACTTGGAAATTAAGACAAAAATCTCTTAAATCTTCCCATTAAAGAGCTGTAACTTCCTAGACAATCTGCTCATGGTGGTGGTAGGAATGGAACAGACGGAAACTAAACAAGAGTGTGGAATTGTGGGAGGAGGAAAGGACAGGGAGCAGCATGGTTTCAAATCTCACTCGACTCCTTTGATACAAGTTCCTCTCATGTGTGCACACACACACATACACACACCACACACATATATATACACACACACAAAATTATGCATATATATAGAGATACACAGAAGTATGTATATATATGTGTGTGTGTTTCATATCGGAGAAGTCAATGGCACCCCACTCCAGTACTCTTGCCTGGAAAATCCCAGGGGGGGGGGGGCCGGGAGGCTGCAGTCCATGGGGTCGCTGAGGGTCGGACACGACTGAGCGACTTCCCTTTCACTTTTCACTTTCATGCATTGGGGAGAAGGAAATGGCAACCCACTCCAGTTTTCTTGCCTGGAGAATCCCAGGGATGGGGGCTGCCGTCTGTGGGGTCACACAGAGAGTCAGACACGACTGAAGTGATTTAGCAGCAGCAGCAGCGTGTGTTTCATATATATGTCTTTACATATTTCATTCTGGTGAAGTCACACCATGGTTTACACTTGTTATCCATGAAGGTGTTGTTTGGAAATAATTGACCTCCCCAAATATGAATTTCATACCTTCATTTCATGAACAATATAATAGTCCTAATTTCACTGACCCATCCAGGCTCATCACCCACTAGATTTACTTGTCTATCTGGGTTTGCCTGCATTTGCTCTGACACTTCTTCTGAAAGCAGAGTCCTTCAGATTCCATTCTTCAACATGGGACACTCAGTCTCCCCCAAATACCACTGACTGCACTGAGATAGCCCTCTAGTCTCTGACAGGTATTCTCAACCTCATCTGAACTAAAATTCTTTCACGTTTTATTCTTTTCATTCAGTTCTGCATGATATTTTCCTTCAGAATATTTTTATTTGCTGTTTTTTGTTTTGTTCTTTGGTTTAGGTTACACTGGTGTTTTTCTCTTTTTGTCTGTAACTCCACACACAATAGCTGTCGGTGGTTTTTCTCTAAGACTCTATACCTGTTCTTTATTCCTTGCAAATGACCTCATACCCTCTCATTCTATTATTCAATATGAATGCACAGTGGAAATATTGATGCTAGGTTGTGGAGTTAATGATTATGTCATGGTTTTGTACAATACAAGACTGACTAGAAAATAATAGATAATTTGTGAAAGAAATACGATATTGTCTGTTAAGTTTGGGCAACTATCTCTTCAGGTTTTCTTTATTATACTGTGTTTGCATTCTGGTCCTCAAAACATTTTTCTATTTATTCAATGATGGGCCCTGATGGTTCACTCAGGGAAGGTTACTAGATGAGAAAATTTATTTATTTATAATTTTTTATTGGAATATCCATGATTTTCAAGGCTGTGTTAGTTTTTCTTGTACAGCCTAGTGAATCAATTATATAAATACATATATACACTCTTTAAAAAAATTTTTTTCCCATACAGGTCATTACAGAGTATAGAATAGAATTTCCTGTGCTACACAGTAGATCCTTATTTATAATAGTTTTTTCCATAAGAATGGGTGTATGATCATTCAGATCTCCACTTTATCCCTCCCATCCTCCACCCCATTTCTTAGCGCCTGGTACCTTAAGTTTGTTTTCTCCATCTGTGTCTTTCTTTTGTAAATAACCTCAGTTGTACCAATATTTTAGATTACACATATGGTCAATATCACAAGATATTTATCTTTCTTTTTCTGACTCAGTCGCTTCTCTCCCGAGTTTACCCTGGACAGAGAACCACCCTCCGGGCCTCGCACAGGAAGAGGCAGCAGGAGGGCCAGTGCAGTGCCTGGGAAACTGCAGGGTTCAGGCGCCAGCAGAGCTTCTGAGAACCTCGATGAGGCCGCAGCCCCGGAATCCCCATGGAGCCCCTCCAGCTCAATGGTCCAGCACCCCTGTTTCCAGCACTGACTCTCGCCAAGACCCGCACATGGTGCCCGCGGATCTGAGTTCTTTTCTGACACTTGGGCCACGTGCATCGAGAGAGAGTATCCTCAGGAAGGCCTGGACTCTGGGGCCCTGTCAGGCACTTGCAGACAAAAAGATGCTGGGGTTCCCTGGAGCAACCCGTTTAGGATCTGGGAATATGGCCATTCTCCCATCACCACGCACGTCCTCCTAACTCCCTACTGGGCCTGTGGACTCCTGGGCAGACAGAAGCCAAGATCCTTCCCAGAAATGCGGGCTCTGAGCCCTGTGTCCGTGAGGACTTGGCGTCACTCTCGGAGCCTCCAGACTGGGTTGCCAAGAGCCTCCAGCCCTGCACCCACCTTGGGCGGGTCCCTCAGCGACGGGGCCGGAGCCCACTGACCACCAGGACGGCCCGGACTCAGACCCCGGCAGACCAGGTTCTCCTGAAACACACGCTGCTCTCGGGGAAGGCAGGTCTATGTGGAAGGAGGTGGCTGCATCAGCTGTGATGCCATAAAAAGGACAGGGTCTAAGGTTTTCCTAGGACTCCAAACGCCCATCTCCAGGTGGAAACCTTGACCCTGAGTCGGCATCGGGGCTGCTTGTCTCCAGCCCTGCAGGTCAGAGAGGCCTGAGGACCTCTTTCTGCTCTCCCTCCCACTGCGGTGCCTGCGGAATTCTGGGGTGTAGGAGTTCAAACTATGGAGCTGAAGCCTTTATATACTATTTTTGATTCAATATTTTTCTGTAGCAACACTTAACATTTTCTGCTATATATTTATTTTTCAAAATAAAAATTCAGTAATGGTGATTTCAAAACATCACACTTGTATCATCCTTTGAAATGCTGACATTGTGAATGATAATTTTCTGACAGAGAGTGTTATCCAGCGGAAAAAGAGAAAAACCAGGTCAGTTAATGGCATTTCCATATACTCAGAGAAAAAGTCTCTATTCAATGAGTTCGTTCAGTTTCCCTTCTCCAAGGAAAGACAGAGCACAAACCGCAGAGTTCAGACTGACTTTTCTCGGAAGAACAAAAGTTATTAGTATCACTACAGCATATAGAAACAAATCCAATCACATAAAAAGAGTAAAACAAAACCAAGAGAGGTATATTATAAACTGTGAAGTCTGATTTAATGTCAGCCTTGGTGATGGACAGGGAGGCCTGGCGTGCTGCAGTTCATGGGGTCGCAAAGAGTCTGACACGACTGAGAGACTGATCTGATCTGATCTGGTACTTTTGGGCTTCCCAGGAAGCTCAGTGGCAAAAAAAAAAAAAAAAAAAAAAAAAATCTGCCTGCCAATGCAGCTGACACAGATCAGATTTGATCTCTGGGTCAGGAAGATCCCCTGGAAAAGGAAATGGCAACCTCCTCCAGTATTCTTACCTGGGAAATCCCATGGACAGAGGAGTCTATGGAGTCACAGAGTCAGCCACAACTGAGCACACACATGCTCTGTAATCTTGATACTTTATTTCAGGCCTCACCCAAAACATTATTTTTATCTTTTAGTAGAAAATTTTTCTTGTGTCCCTTTTGTTAAATGCATGGAGCATGTAGATGTCACTTTGCTATCATGTGGATATTTATTGGGGGATTTTCTCTACCTATTACATTTTTAAAGGTCCAAAAATTTGATAGGAATTCATCAATGAATACAGGAAACTTCACAAAAGATCTTCCGGATACCCATGTTTACATATCTCATGCCTTTCAGTTACTTGATATTTGATCTAATATTTAGATTCCTAATATTATCCTTACAATTTTTCAGCCTAAGACAATTTAAATCTTTTTTGTCAATTCTTCCTGATTTTACAAATAATAAATATTCTTTGTGCAATGAATAGTATATTCAGTTATAATACAGAGAAAATTAAAAACCAGCAAGGCACCTTTGGGAATATAAAATCTTACCATATTATGTTTTCAAAATATAAATTATATCCAACTTAAACTTTCCCCCTTTTCTCAGACATTATTTCAATTTTCAACTCATTGAACTTCATTCCCTTCCCCTATTCCATGTCAGATAAGGCAAAGTTCGCTGCGTTTTAGAGAACAAGCCGGCTTGCTGTGATGGAACAAGCTGAGTCACTGCTACTCCTAGAAGGAAAATCACAGTCCCTTTTCTCACCTGTGGGCTTCAGAGGTGGTGCTAGTGATAAAGAATCTGCTGATGTAGGACACATAAGAGCTGACGGTTCCATCCCTTGGTTGGGAAGATCCCCTGGAGGAGGGCATGGCAATCCACTCCAGTATTCTTCCCTAGAGAATCCCACAGACAGAAGAGTCTGGCAAGCAATGGTCAGTGGGGTCACAAAGAGTCTGACACAACTGGAGAGACTTAGAGAGCACACATTCTCACTTGTTCCTGGTGAGATTACTGGTTGCTGCAATTAGTGCTATCATATAGTTTGTGAAATGAAGATATGAAATTTAATCCTGGGGAGTTCAGTTATTTCCAAACAACAACTTCTGGCTATCTTGACCAGAGCAGTATGTGGTATTCTGGGGGAGCGTGAGTACTAGGGTTGAAAAATAAAAATGTGAGGGACTCCTCATTCTGAAGAAATATCACCAAATGAATGCAGGGAAATTCAGAAAGGCAAGTGAATCTAGTGGGTGATAGATCTAGATGGGTAGGTGCTGTTAAAACTATAATATAGTTCATTAAATGGAGGTGTGAAATTTACACTTGGATAGTTTATTCCAAAAGAAAAACTTCATGAATTACAAAGGTGAATTCATGGTGAGACTTTTATCAGAGGTTCGATTGTGGCAATTGAAATGTTTGAATTCAATCATTGGCATCCTGATGTGTTTCCAACTCTGTAAAATCTAATCATGTGCACCTATACGTTTTCATGGAGCTGGTAACCCTATCACTTGGAAGAAATGGGCGTGGTCACTGGAGAATATAAAACATCCAGGAAGAACCAAGCTCAGTGTTCTTTGGAGCCCAGAGCTGTGGTGTGTGGAGTTGGCTGAGCTGTGAAGGCTTTTGAAAGTTTCTGCCACCAGCAGTGGAGCATCTAAATCCTGAACTGAATTTGAGACTTAACCCACTGAAAAGAAGTGAAAACTTTATTAATTTCAACCAAAGGTGAGTTCTGATCAAGGTACAATGAAATTCTGATATGTTCAGTTAAAAATCAAACTTTAATGGCAGTCCTGGACACAAAAGTTAGATGTATTTATTCTGTCAGTACTATCTATGTTTGAGCACTTCCTCAAGCATTGATTCCATGTAGGATGTGCAGACAAGTAACTTATTTTTACCCACACGATATCAAGTAACCTCCTTATCAAATGTGGGAAAAAATATAAAGTTAGTAAATATTTTTGAGACAATGAAAGCAGTTAATCTATAGAAAAGTATTTAATTCAATGCTGAGAAATACTAGGCAACACATATTAAGTTCTCCTATTATTGTTTTAATATTATCATGGTCATTGATTCTATCAGTCTACAAATGATTATATTCATGCTGACTATTGTGATACCTGAACATTCACCAGTTCAAAATATGACATGCTCTGATGATATGAACCGACTCCAGGAACACTTGCTTTCCTGAACTAGAAGTGACATCTTTTTTCCTTCTTTTTGTCTTGAAAGGAGCAGTTTTGTTATTTAAGTTGGAAGCAAGCTCTGAACTCTTCAAAGCCAACACTGATTGTATGAAGTTTAAGTTCTTGGTAAACAAATTTCTTTGTCTTTAGAAAAGCACTTCTGTCACTTTGTTGACGCAAGGAACTGAGGCCATGAGGCGAGAAACGATGGGTGTGCTAGTGAGGCTTCCAGTCAGGGAGTCGTGGAGATCGAGAGAGAGACAGACTGAGGTTCTGTGTGTGCTTCTGTCAGAGTCAGCTAACAAAGTAACTCTGAAGTCATCCCAACACTTACCCTCCGTTCTAATCTTTAACGGGCTTCCCAGGTGGTTCCGTGGTAAAGAATCCACCCACCAGTGCAGAAGATGTAGGAAACATGGGTTCAGCCACTGAGTTGGGAAGATCCCTTGGGGAAGGGAAAGGCAACCCTTTCCAGGATTCTCGCCTGGGAAATCCCAAGGGCAGAGGATTGCTGGGCTACAGTCCAGAAGTAGCAACGACTCAGACAGGACTGAGCACACTCACACTAATCTTTAAGCTTCTCCATGTACTAATAATTTTAGTATGATTGAAATCCTGGTTTATTTTAAACAAAAACATTGCTAAAAATCTTATTGTATTTCATTTTTTGTATAATAGTTCAAATCCAAGGTTTATAAAGTCACCATTTATATGTTTGTTCTGGGGAGGTAAGCAAATAGGGAAATTAGAGTTCAAAACAGGACTTTGTCCTAAGGATTTATTTTTCCTGATGAAGGCCGAAGACTTTCTCTCTTACTCTTATTTTTTTTTTTTTTTATTTTCAGAAACATGGATTCAGACACACTGCAGGTCTTCCGGAGTGAACTCACCTGCTCCATCTGCATGAACTGCTTCCTGGACCCCATCACCATAGACTGTGGGCACAGCTTCTGCCGTCCCTGTCTGAGCCTGTGCTGGGAAGAAGGCCAGACTCCAAGGAGGTGCCCTGAGTGCAGGGGAATATCAGAGAGGCCCAATATCAAGACCAACATTGCCCTCAAGAGGCTGGCTTCCCTTGCCAGACAGGCCAGAGCTGAGCACGACCACAGCTCTGAGGAGCAGATCTGTGTGACACACCAGGAAGCCAAAGGCCTCTTCTGTGAGGCTGAGCAGACCCTGCTCTGTGGGCCCTGCTCTGAACGCCCCAAGCACGCAGCTCACAGCCACAGTCCGCTACACAGGGCTGCTGAGGAGTCCCGGGTAGGTGATGACTCTCGAGCAGTTTGGGATCTAGAGGCTCCTATGTCAGAGAGAAAGAGGAGGATGCTATGATGGTGATGGGGGTGGAGATAGTGGAGGTGGGATTTCTGAAAGTGGATCCTCACATATAACGTGTCCTCTCAGTGTTGTTGCCCAATTGTCCACACGTGTGGAAATGCAGCATCCCAGGGCGGGTGGCGCCAGGGACACAGGCTTCTGATGGGAGCTTGAGGCTTTCTTACTCGAGCTATTAGAGTCTGAGTCTCAGTATCATGGGACATGGATTCCATTATCTGTAAAGTTCCCCCCGTTCTCTAGTATACAGTTCTATTCCTTGATGTTCAAATATTGGCATCAAATTAATGTGGAAAAGTCTGACAACAGTCTCCTAAGTCAAAGTTTCTGTGTAACTAATAAATGCCTTTGCTCATGAATAAGGGAATTAAGTTTACAGTGTCATCTTCTGTGTTACTAAATCCCATGGGTATTTTGCAGGAGAAACTCCTGAAGAGAATGAGCTCTTTATGGAAAATGAGAGAAGAAATACAAATCAGTCTGAATCAGGAAGCTAACACAACTCAGTCCTTTGAGGTAAGAATAAAAATGTTCCTATTTATTTTTATAAATATTGATATAATTTTACCTTAGATTTTTTTTAGGTCAATGTAAGTTCCTATGAAAGGCTATTGGTCTCTTCCCTGGAGGAGTGGTTTCAAATGACTGATCAGTAACTGCAATGAGAACAGGCGAATATATGCTAGTTCAAAGAATGCTAGTATATTGGAAGACCAAGCCATGAAATGCATTCCAAGGCCACATTTTGAAGATTGGAATAAGCCTTTTCAGACACGGGGTATAAGACGCGTTGCACTAACTGTGACTGTGAAGGAGAAGAGAGGAAGAGGGTCGTCCCCAGAGGGAAAATGATGGCTCACGGGCAAAGAGTCTGCCTGCAGTGCGGGCGCCGCAGCAGACCTGGACTACATCCCTGGGTTGGGAAGATGCCCTGGAGGAGGACATAGCAGGCCACCCCAGTACTCCTGCCTGGAGAGTCCAGGACAGAGGGGCCTGGTGAGCTATAGTCCACAAGGTCACAAAGAGTGGTGCACGACTGAAGAGAGTCAGCATGCAGGAAAAAAGAAAATACATATATTCAGAATGAGGTTTACTTCATGAAAGAATATTTAGAAGAATCAGAGAAAGGAACAAGACAAAAACAGGACTCAGGTCGGAGAGGAAATAACTGATGGAGTAAGAATCTGGAAGAATCCTCCTCGGGAGACAGCCTGGGGTCCCTCAAATGAATTGGTTTAAATGCAGAAAGAGATTAGGAATTCAGAGAAAGCATAGGCAACAAGGACCTGAAAATATTCAAGACTCTTTGAATGCATGTGGCAGTTTGTCAGGAACTTCCTTGATGACACTAAGGAAATAACATTTGAAGTTTTCTTTTGAATATGAACATAAGTAATGCTTTGGATCCACTATCTCTGCAGGACTATGTGGCCTTAAGGAAGGTGATGATCAAGCTTGAATATCAGAGGATGCTTGTGTTGCTCCGGGAGGAGGAGCAACTGCATCTGGAGGCCCTGGAGCGAGAAGCCAAAGAGATTCGTGAAGAACTCAAGGAGAGTGTGTTCAGAATGTCTCAGTACAGAGAAAGTCTGAAAGAAATGTACAAAGAGCTGACCGAGATGTGCCACAAGCCGGACACAGAGCTGCTCCAGGTGAGAAAGGAGGGTCCGTCCTCAGAAAGAGAAACACCCTTCTAGATGAGTGTAGTGACACTGAAATACTACCTATCCAGACAGATAATAACATAATCAGCAAGATTCTGTGACCAGGGGAAAGTTAATTTTCTTGGAGTAAATCTCAGTACACATTCCCCTAAACCCTTGGCACTCTCTGTTATCCACTCTTCCTGAAGACACCAAGGTTCTTACTGTCATACAGACAAGTTATTTAGAACTGGTATCAATTTTAATGCAACCGATAGTTCTTTTTATGCAATTGTCTGGTTTACCTTAATTGTTACCTTAAATGGTGAGATCACTTCCTGAAGACAGCACTGGGCAGTGAGTGACACTGGAAGCCTAGATGTTGCTGCAGCATTGTGCAGACCCTTCCTGCCCCCTTTCCTTCCTTAATGAGACCTGAGGAAGCCCATCATGTCTTAGGTTAGAGTCTGTTATGAAGATTGCTTCTGAGTGTTAGTTAGAAGAGATTTAGAAAACCATGTCTTATTATGAAACAAGAATAGGAAAAGGAGATGGAAGCAGACAGAACTCTAATAATTAACATGATTTTTTTTTTTTTTCCTTTGCAGGGCTTGGAAAATGTGCTGGAAATGTGAGTATACACTACTGATTTTTGGTTTCTGAAACATTTTTGTCTTTTTGATGAAGTGGACCCATAGGTCTTGCTTGGGACCTCGGGATTTACTTCAGGTCCTCCCCCATATCTAAATCCCAGGATACAGGCACCTTTACACATAATACCATGTTATTTGCAGATAACTAATATACATGCTCCTGTACACTTTGTCATCTCTAGACAACTTTACAACATATACAGTATAAAGTAAATGCTACGTAAGTCATTCCCTGGTATGTGGCATTTTCATTTTTTACATTTTTGGAAGTTTCTGGAATTTTTTGTGAATTTTTTCCACTCAGAACAAAAGCAAAGGGGAAGGAAGTTTACTTTGGGAATTTTGGATTGACTGGTATGCACTCTATATGAAATATAGTTAGAATAGTAGCTCTGATCCTATTATAAAATAAAGGAATAAATAAGCAAATACATAGCCCAGAATGTACAGATTGAATCCATGTGTGAATCCACAGGTACAGAACCCTGGCATATGGATTACCAACACTGTCTTTTTGGCTATTTTCTATTTTATTTCAAAAGAATTTCAAGGGGTTCTGACCCTTGGTCTCAGTCATTTCCTTTTCATTTGACTGAAATCAAATATATCTGAAAACCTGCTGACATTCTGGGCTTTGTTCCACTCACTCCACCCGTTCTCTCCAGCCTGACTGCAATAAAACTTAGCGAGGGAATTTTTGCTGCTCACGTGATTACCATTGGTCTTGACATGGAGCCCATGTCCTTTGTTACAGGACGGACTTGGCACAGATGCAGGAGCCTCAGCCTGTGAACCCGGAGCTCCCTTCCTGGCCTGTCTCTGGATTCCTACACATGCTGAACAACTTCAGAGGTAAGAGCCAGCCTTTTGGTGATCAGGACTATGTTTCGTTAGAGCTTCTTGGGAACAGCCCTTCTTTCATGTTTGTTGTATTTCTTTGTTCTTTTTTGGATATGAAGGTGGTGCATAAATTCTTGAAGTTGTTTTCTAGCTCTATGAGTTTCTACCTCTATCAGTTCAGTTCAGTCCCTCAGTCTTGTCTGACTCTTGGCAATCCCATGGACTGCAGCACACCAGGCTTCCCTGTCCATCACCAATTCCCGGGGTTTACTCAAACTCATGTCCATTGAGCCCGTGATGCACCCAACCATCTCATTCTGTCATTCCCTTCTTCTCCCACCTTCAGTTTTTCCCAGCATCAGGGTCTTTTCAAATGAGTGAGTTCATTGCATCAGGTGCCAAAGGATTGGAGTTTCAGCCTTAGCATCAGTCCTTCCGATGAATATTCAGGACTGATTTCCTCTAGGATTGCCTGGTTGGATCTCCTTACTGTCCAAGGGACTCTCAAGAGTCTTCTCCAACACCACAGTTCAAAAGCATCAGTTCTTTGGCACTCAGCTTTCTTTATAGTCCAAGTCTCACATCCATACATGACTACTAGAGAAAACATAGCTTTGACTAGATGGATCTTTGTTAGCAAAGTAATGGCTCTACTTTGTAAAATGCTGTCTAGGTTGGTCATAACTTTTCTTCCAAGGAGCAAACATCTTTTAATTCCATGGCTGCAGTCACCATCTGCAGTGGTTTTGGACCACTCTCCCCAAATAGTCTATCACTGTTTTCTTTGTTTCCCCATCTTTTTGCCATGAAGTGATGGGACCAGATGCCATGATCTTAGTTTTCTAAATCTTGAGTTGTAAGCCAATTTTTCATGATCTTCCTTCACTTTCAGCAAGAGCCTCTTTAGCTCTTCTTCACCTTCTGCCATAAGTGTGGTGTCATCTGCATGTATGAGGTTATTTATTGATATTTCTCCCGGCAATCTTGATTCCAGCTTGTGCTTCATCCAGTCCAGCATTTCTCATGATGTACTCTGAATTTAAGTTAGATAAGCAGGGTGATAATATGCAGCCTGGACTTATGCCTTTCTGGATCTGGAAACAGTCTGTTGTTCCATGTCCAGTTCTAACTGTTGCTTCTTGACCTGCATGCAAATTTCTCAGGAGACAGGTCAGGTGGTCTGGTATTCCCATCTCTTAAAGAATTTTCCACAGTTTATTGTGATCCACACAGTCAAAGGGTTTGATGTAGTCAATGAAGCAGAAATAGATGTTTTTCTGGAACTCTCTTCTTTTCTTAATGATCCAGCAGATGTTGGTAATTTGATCTCTGGTGCCTCTGGCTTTTCTAAATGCAGCTTGAACATCTGGAAGTTCAGGATTCACATACTGTTGAAGCTTGGCTTGGAGAATTTTGAGCATTAATTTTCTAGTGTGTGAGATGAGGGTAGTTGTATGGTAGTTTGAACATTCTTTGGCATTGCCTTTCTTTGGGACTGAAATGAAATTGACCTTTTCTAGTCCTGTGGCCACTGCTCAGTTTCCCAAATTTGCTGGCATATTGAGTGCAGCACTTTCACAGCATCATCTTTTAGAATTTAAATAGCTCAACTGGAAGTCAATCACCGCCACTAACTTTGTTTGTTTGTAGTGATGCTTCCTAAGGCCCTCTTGACTTTGCATTCCATGATTTCTGGCTCTAGGTGAGTGATCACAGCATCGTGGTTATCTGGGTCATGAAGATCTGTTTTGTATAGTTCTTCTGTGTATTCTTGCATCCTCTTCTTAATATCTTCTGCTTCTGTTAGGTCCATACCATTTCTGTCTTTTATCGAGCCCATCTTTGCATGAAATTTTTATTTGGTATCTCTAATTTTCTTGAAGAAATCTCTAGTCTTTCCCATTCTGTTATTTTCCTCTATTTCTTTGCATCTATCACTGAGGAAGGCTTTCTTATCTCTCCTTGCTATACTTTGGAACTCTACATTCAAATGAGTATATCTTTCCTGTTCTCCTTTGCCTTTAGGTCCTGTTTTTTTTCACCGTTACTATAAAGCCTCCTCGGACAACCATATACATTTTTGCATTTTTTTTCCCTTGGGGATGGTCTTGATCACTGCCTCCTGTACAATGTCATGAACCTCTGTCCATAGTTCTTCAGGCATTCTCTCTATCATGTCTAATCCCCCGAATCTATTTGTCACTTCCACTGTATAATTATAAGAGAGTTGATTTAGGTCATACCTAAATGGTCTCATGGTTTTTCCTACTTTCTTCAATTTAAATCCGAATTTGGCAGAAAGGAGTTCGTTGTCTGAGCTACATTCAGCTCCCGGTCTTGTTTTTGCTGACTGTAGAAAGCTTCTCCATCATTGGCTGCAAAGAATATAATCAATCTGGTTTCAGTATTGACCATCTGGTGATCCATGTATAGAATCTTCTCACGTGTTGTTGGAAGAAGGTGTTTGCTATGACCAGTGCTTTCTCTTGAGAAAACTCTATTAGCCTTTGCCCTGCTTCACTCTGTACTCCAAGGGCACATTTGCCTGTTACTCCGGGTATTCCTTGACTTCCTATTTTGGCATTCCAGCCCCCTATAATGAAAAGAACATCTTTTTGGGGTGTTAGTTATAGAAGGTCTTGTAGGTCTTCATAGAACCATTCAACTTCAGTTTCTTCAGCATTACTGGTTGAGGTATAAACTTGGATTACTGTGATATTGAATGGTTTGCCTTGGAAATGAACAGATCATTCTGTCGTTTCTGAGACTGCATCCAAGTACTGCATTTCAGACTCTTTTGTTGCCTCTATAGTCAAGTTATCAGAGATGGCAATGGCACCCCACTCCAGTACTCTTGCCTGGAAAACCCCATGGACAGAGGAGCCTGGTATGCTGCAGTCCATGGGGTCGCTAGGAGTCACACACAACTGAGCGACTTCACTTTCACTTTTCACTTTCATGCATTGGAGAAGGAAATGGCAACCCACTCCAGTGTTCTTGCCTGGAGAATCCCAGGGATGGTGGAGCCTGGTGGGCTGCCATCTCTCGGGTCGCACAGAGTTGGACATGACCGAAGGGACTTAGCAGCAGCAGCAGCAGCATAGTCAGATTATAATCTCCAAGTCTGAAGTTTGCCACCTGTGATTTCCTGAAAATGCAAATACGGATATATATATACACACATACACACATACAGAGACACACACACACATATATATATATATACACGACATAGGATAAACAACAGGAGTGCAACCAGGTTGTTATTGTGATTATAGAGACAGAATATTTAGTTCTGTGAGTGACCATCAATGTGTTGTTTACTCAGTTTATTTCACCCTGGAGCTTAAATCCATCATCACTGCTTTTAATTCACTGTATAGGCTGCCCTAGTGGCTCAGATGATAAAGTGTCTGCCTGCAATGCAGGAGACCCAGGTTGGAGCCCTGGGTCGGGAAGATCCCTGGAGAAGAGAATGGAAGTCCACTCCAGTATTCTTGCCTGGAGAACTCCATGGACAGAGGAGCCTGGCAGACTACGTATAGTCCACGTGGTTAAAGAGTCCAGCAGGACTGAAGGACTGACACTTTCACTTTCACTTCATTATAGCTACATTTATTACACATTGTACAAGAACATTTATTATTTCTAAAATTAGGAGTAAGTGACAGAAAAACTGAAATGGGCTTTGGTATAAGAATTGTAATGCTCTCAATCTCACAACAACGTTAAGTCAAGGGGTCAGAACATCTTTTTTGAAGCTTCCAAACTATTCATGGATGTATTTCTATCAACTCTTTTGACCTTTAAAAATGTAATAGGTAGAGATTACGCCCCCATAAGTGTCCACGTGATAACAAAGTGCCATCTGCAGTTTCCATTGTATTAAGTACAAAGGACACAAGAAAAGTTTTCTAAGAATAAATGTTTTTAGGTGAGTCTTAAAATAAACTATGAAGAGACTGACATAAGTCAGACTTCACCCAGTTCATGATATATGTCTTTTTAAAATTTTCTCTTTCATTTGATGTACTTCTCTTTGCCACAGAGATAGTAATAACTTTCACTCCTCAGAGAAGCTGCTAAGTCACTTCAGTCGTGTCCGACTCCGGGTGACCTCATAGAAGAGGCACACTAATTCCCTTTGCTGTCTTTGTTTTGATTTCCTTGGAGGAGGAAAATTAAAAAGCTCATTGTGTAGAAAGCCTCTGCCTCTCAGAGACATGGAAAGTCAACTGGCTGACACAATTTTTACTCTTTCTGCAGTGAATAATGTTCTGAGTCTGACAACGACCATTCACCACGCGATGCTCGATGACTCAAGTGCGCTGTTTGAGGATGACCACCCCGGCGCGTCCAGACAGCCCCTGGGAGGGGCGTGTGCTGTGTCCTGGGGAGCTTGGGGCTTCACCTCTGGGAGGCATTACTGGGAGCTGGACGTGGCACTGTCCTCCAGCTGGGTTCTGGGGGTCTGTAAAAGCATCTTCACAAGTGATACCAGTATCAGTATTGGTGCTGAAGAAGCATTTTTTCTGTGTTCTACAAAGGTGAACAGTCAGTATATTCTGTCCACAACCTCCCCACCCTTAGTTCAGTTTGTGAAAAGGCCTCTGGGTAGGATTGGAGTGTTTTTGGATTATGACAATGGAACTGTGAGCTTCTATGATGTTTTCAGAAGTTCCCTCATATATAGTTTCCTTCCTTCTGCCTTCTCTGCTCCTCTGATACCTTTCCTTTGCCTTAAATGTCCATGAACTGTCCATTTCTCGGACCATTTTTTGGAGCTTCTTCTCTGGGGTTATTGCTGCCCTTCACTTCATGTGAGGCCACAGGATACCTGACTGAGGCCAGCAGCACATTGTTATTTAATGTAACATAGTGATTATATGTTTATAAAATGGCATAAATGTGTTGTATGTATAAATCTGTTATTTAAATTTTTAATAAACATTTATTATGGAGTATTTCATAGAATAGAGTCAATTGCTTTTCTTTTTAAAATAAGGATTATATGAAACTAAAGTTTATGCACCATAAAGGTCACTACCTTTAAACTACATAATTAGTGGTTTTTAGAAATATAGAAAATTGTAAAACCAGTCTATCTCATTGTGGGACATATGCTTGACCTCCAAAAGGAACCAACACCCAGTACCATTTACTCACTCTAGCATATACCATCACATCACACTCTTCAGCAAACTTTTCTCAAGGTAGTAGATATTTTTACTACTTGAGGGGAAATTCCTGTGACAGTTTAGACAGTTCTTATCTTGTTTCATATTATTGTTACATTCCCACTCTCTGTGCAGTACTCAGAACAGAACACAGAGAAATGTTAGGTAAATCAGTGAAGAAACACATGAATTAAAGAATTCATATAGACAAAAGCCTCAGATAATCACGATTGTGTGATCACTCACCTAGAGCCAGATATCCTGGAATGTGAAGTCAAGCAGGCCTTAGGAAGTACCACTATGAACAAAGCTAGTGGAGGTGATGGAATTCCAGTTGAGTTATTTCAAATCCTAAAAGATGATGCGGTGAAAGTGCTACACTCAATATGTCAGCACATTTGGAAAACTCAGCAGTGGCCACAGGACTGGAAAATGTTAGTTTTCATTTCAATCCCAAAGAAAGGCAATGTCAAAGAATGCTCAAACTACCGCACACTTGCACTCATCTTACATGCTAGTAAAGTAAAGCTCAAAATTATCCAAGTCAGGCTTCAGTACTATGTGAACCATGAGCTTCCAGATGTTCAAGCTGGGTTTAGCAAAGGCAGAGGAACCAGAGATCAAATGGCCAACATTCGCTGGATCAGCAGAAAAGCAAGTGAGTTCCAGAAAAACATCTATTTCTGCTTTACTGACTATGCCAAAGCCTTTGACTGTGTGGATCACAATCAACTGTGGAAAATTCTGAAAGAGATGGGAATAGCAGATCATCTGACCTGCCTCTTGATAAACCTGCATGCAGGTCAGGAGGCAACAGTTAGAACTGGACATGGAACAACAGACTGGTTCCAAATAGGAAAAGGAGTTCAACAAGGCTGTATATTGTCACCCTGCTTATTTAACTTATATGAGGAATACATCATGAGAAAAGCTGGGCTGGAAGAAGCACAAGCTGGAATCAAGATTGCCGGGAGAAATATCAATAACCTCAGATATGCAGATGACACCACCCTTATGGCAGAAAGTGAAGAGGAACTAAAAAGCCTCTTGATGAAAGTGAAAAATGGAGAGTGAAAAAGTTGACTTAAAGCTCAACATTGAGGAAACTAAGATCATGGCATCTGTTGCCATCAGTTATGGCAAATAGAGGGGGAAATGTGGAAATAGTGTCAGACTTTATTTTTCTGGGCTCCAAAATCACTGCAGATGGTGATTGCAGCCTTGAAATTAAAAGACGCTTATTCCTTGGAAAGAAAGTTTTGGCGAACCTAGACAGCATTTTATAAAGCAGAGACATTACTTTGTCAACCAAGGTCCGTCTAATCAAGGCTATGGTTTATATAAATTTTCAATTTATATAAAATATAGAATATATCTCTTATAAATAGATGCCTAAAACATTGAATTTGTTTGGAAAATTTCTTATCAGTTTGTGTCACTTGCTTCCCTACTTGGCTTTAAAATGCAAAAGTAGGTCTAAATTACAATTCTTTTTACCTAAAATCAGGAGGTTTTCTCATACGTTTTTTTGCCATGAAGTGCTACTAAGTCTTATAACCCAAGATAGATAGTGAGATATCCAGTGAAGTGGGGCTCTTCTTGTGAATTTAAAGCACATATTTTCTAATTCATTCAGCATTTACTGTTTTCTGCTAAGTCGCTTCAGTCGTGTCTGACTCTGTGTGATCCCATAGATGGCAGCCCACCAGGCTCCCCCGTCCTGGGGATTCTCCAGGCAAGAACACTGGAGTGGTTTGCCATTTCCTTCTCCAATGCATGAAAGTGAAAAGAGAAAGTGAAGTTGCTCAGTCGTGTCTGACTCTTAGCGACCCCATGGACTGCAGCCTACCAGGCTCCTCCATTCATGGGATTTTCCAGACAAGAGTACTGGAGTGGGGTGCCATTGCCTTCTCCCTTACTGTTTTCTAAGCATGTCTAATTGCATAGTATACAAACCTAAAAGTTACAGTTCTTGACTTTATAGTATTTCATTCTCGAAGATTGAACAGTAAGTGTAATCAGTAATAGAAAACATTACCATTGAGAGAGCCATGCAAAGCATATGTAGGGTCACAATATAGAAAGGATGACTGATACAGGAGCCAAGGTGAAGTGAAAGAAGTAATGGGAATGAGGCAGGAGAGGCGGACAGTCAGTCACAGAAGTCAATGGGCCAGGACAGTGTACAGACTCAGGTGCGTGTCCCAGTCCTTCCCTTCCCCGGCTGTGACCCAGTGTTCCCAATTTCTCTGTCCTGTGTCCCTGAAACTCTCACTGCCAGTTCCCAGAAAAATGACAACCGCCTTAGTGCAGGGGCAGAAAATAAACCCCTGCTTGTAATTTTCCTTTCCGGATCAATAGCAGGAGAGATCTGGCAACACTTACTCTGGAGACTGAAACTACTAGTTACTGTCCTCTTTTGTGTTTGCACAGTTTGAAAATACTTAATGTGGGTATCACGTACAATATACAGCCTAAGACAGAGAATTTAAATCAGCTGACTGTTACAGGAATTCTAGTGATGGGAAAACAGTTGTTTGGATGAAGTTGTGGCCTGTTTATGTCTCTCTAATAGACCAATAACTCCAGAGCCCTTTGCTATATATGACTTGATGAGAGAGTGCATGGGAGGGTAAAGGCAAGAAGAGGTTTTGTCCAAAATGACTTAAAAATGACACAGTCAGTAATTGGGTTAAATGAATTTTAGTTATATAAAATTTGAGGGCATTTCCACATGAGTTTTATTTTTCATTATGTAGTATTATTATTTTTAGAGCATATAAAAATGAATAAATTCATTTCCGTCTTACTACAAACAATTCCAGTTTCCCCTTTCATGAATTTGTGATACTGTAGGCTTTTTGTACACTGATTAGATTTATAATTTGTATTTATTTTTAATCTGTTTTAGAAACAAAGCTTTCACTATTTCTTGTATTATCTTTTAAAATATCAAGGGATTCGGCTTTGAACAAAAACAATAGGAATAAAAAATAACAAACGTTATCTAGAAAAAAGAATGTAAGTGGTGCTACAGAAAAATATTGAATCAAAGATAGTATACAAAGGCCTCAGGGCCCTAGACTGAAGCCCTACAGCTCAGAATTCCGCGGCCCCAGGGGCGGGAGCAAGAGCGGGGGGGGGGGGGGGGCGGTTGGGGACCCTCTAACCCTGAAGGTCTGGAGTCCCCCGACCTCAGCCCCGCCCCTGGTTCCGTGTTACTGCTGGGGACAGAGCTCTTGTGAGCTTAGAGTCTGTCCCTGGTTCTCCATCCTTTCTGGAAGGAGTCTGTCCCTTCCCAGAGAGAGGCGTGTCTCCAGAATCTGTGCGGCCACGGATCTGAGCTCTGAGCCATCGCGGGGCCCGCTGCCGCGAGGAGCGCCGAGGCGAAGTGCGGGGTGCGCGGCTCCGGAGCCCTGGAGGACACGTGAGGGCGCGCGGGGAGCCGGACCCGGGCCGGTCTGCGGGAGGTGTCCGGCTCCTTGCCGCGGAAGCCGCGCAGGGAGTCAGGAGACCGCGGTGGGTGACGGAGAGCAGACCGAGCCCTGGGTGGGCGACGGCGGCTTCCTCACGGGACCCGCGCTCCTTCTGTCCACGAGCGGCTGGTGGCGCCGAGGAGGCCTGCGTCCCCGGGGATGCTGTCGCGGGAGGGAGGCGGTTCGCGCGTCAGAAAACCGAGATCTGCGGGCCCTGTGCTGGAAACGGGGCGCGCCGGCCACTAAGCCCGAAAGGAGATTCGCGGACTTTTGTGATCACGACCTCACCTCCGGCTCCGCAGGCAAGGACGCCGAGGGCCCCGTGTGCTGAGCGAGGCCGCGGGGGGACTTCTGTGTCCAGGGCGACCTGAGAGGAGGATCCCCGGGGCTGCAGGACCCTCCAGGACAGGCGCAGCGGGCCGTGGACAGGGAAGCCCCGGAGCTCCTGTGTGCGCTCAGTTTCTCCTCCTCCTGGGGACCCCGCGGACGACTGCAACCCGCCAGACTCCTCTGTCCATGGAATCTTCCACGCAAGAATTCCGGAGGGGACTGCTGTCTCCTCCTCCAGTGGATCGTCCCTGGTCCAGCATCTACCCCGCGTCCTACCAGCGTGTCTTCTGTCTCTCATTGGCAGGCAGTCTTTAACTCTTGAGCCTCCTGGGAAGCACTAGTGTGCTCCTAGCACTGGCCTTTTCCCTCTGAGATAAATACAGCTGGGATTTCCTGTTTATTTGTTTGCTTTCAACTCTGAATATCATGCTGTTTGTTTAAATTTATTTCTTCAAATAAACATGGACCAACAAGTGATGACTGCCATGCAAAATATAAAAGTAGAAAACATGCCATCAAGGATGTGGGTAACAGAAACTCATTTATTGCTGTTGGCTATGCAAAATGGCACAGATACTTAGGAATAAACTTTGGCAGTTCTGCCAAATCTAAACATGTGTTTGTCCAGCAATCTCACTCTTTGTTATTTGCACAAGGACGTAGAAAATGTCTGCTTATCCAAAACATGTACACAGACGTCTGTAGCAACTTTGTTCATAAGTGTGAAAACATAGGAGCAACCAAGATGTCCCTCACTAGGTGATCAGATCAGATCAGATCAGATCAGTCGCTCAGTCGTGTCCGACTCTTTGCGACCCCATGAACTGCAGCATGCCAGGCCTCCCTGTCCATCACCAACTCCCAGATGTCACTCAGACTCACATTCATCGAGTCAGTGATGCCATCCAGCCATCTCATCCTCTGTCATCTCTTCTCCTCCTGCCCTCAATCCCTCCCAGCATCAGAGTCTTCTCCAATGAGTCAACTCTTCGCATGAGGTGGCCAAAATACTGGAGTTTCAGCTTTAGCATCATTCCTTCCAAAGAAATCCCAGGGTTGATCTCCTTCAGAATGGACTGGTTGGATCTCCTTGCAGTCCAAGGGACTCTCAAGAGTCTTCTCCAACACCACAGTTCAAAGCATCAATTCTTTGGTGCTCAGCCTTCTTCACAGTCCAGCTCTCACATCCATACATGACCACAGGAAAGACCATAGCCTTGACTAGACGAACCTTTGTTGGCAAAGTGATATCTCTGCTTTTGAATATGCTATCTAGGTTGGTCATAACTTTCCTTCCAAGGAGTAAGCGTCTTTTAATTTCATGGCTGCAGTCACCATCTGCAGTGATTTTGGAGCCCAGAAAAAGAAAGTCTGACACTGTTTCCACTGTTTCGCCATCTATCTCCCATGTAGTGATGGGACCAGATGCCACAATCTTCGTTTTCTGAATGTTGAACTTTAAGCCAACCTTTTCACTCTCTACTTTCACTTTCATCAAGAGGTTTTTTAGTTTCTCTTCACTTTCTGCCATAAGGGTGGTGTCATCTTCATATCTGAGGTTATTGATATTTCTCCCAGCAATCTTGATTCCAACTTGTGTTTCTTCCAGTCCAGCATTTCTCATGATGTACTCTGCATATAAGTTAAATAAACATGGTGACAATATACAGCCTTGACGTACTCCTTTTCCTACTTGGAACCAGTCTGTTGTTCCATGACCAGTTCTAAAGGGATGAGTAAACCATGGCACATCCAGATCCCGAAATGTTACTCAGTGCTCAAAAGAAAGGAGCTATCAAACCACAGGAAGACAGGAAGGAAGCCTGATTGTATATAAATAAGCGAGGGAAGGCAATCTGCAAAGGCCACAAAGGTTCCACTTTGCTGCAGGATTTTGCTTGTGGGGGAGGCTATGCATGTGTGAGAGAGAGGGTATATCAGAATCCCCTTACTTCGCTCAGTTTTGCTGTAAACTTAAACTGTTTGGAAAAATTAGATTTATTTAAAAAATGAAAAAGAAGTAAGAAGTGTTTCAGTGACCTCAAAACTCTGGTGCATTTACAATTAAATGTTCAATATTAATTTTTTCAGAGACAATGGGATTGTATAAAACAATAAAGAAAAATAAATGCATTTTTCCACGTTTTTCAAAGTACATAGCTGCACATTTGTTTGTAGTAATATCACCCAGATAGAAGTCATTGTTAACAATCAATCATTGTTAACAATCAATGTTTTCCAGTCTTATTAAGTTAAGTGCATCTTAACTTAATATTTTCTCAAGTGTTCATGTCCCAAATAAGCAAGGTAAGATATTTTCACTAGCAGTCCACAAGCAGTTAACTGTTAAAACACTAAAACTGTAGTAAAAGAAAATTAATAGAAAATCCATTTTCTTTTCATTATAAAGTTTTTACTACTGCTCACAAAAGTTACACAAAGGGAGACTTCTACCTCTTAAAATGGAGACTAGGTTTTTCTTCTTGTATGATACCAAAACTGCAAGAAATCATGGCTTTTCTATTTATAAGCACATAACAAGGAAAATAAACACACAAAAATGGAAAGCACCAGAAATTATAATTATGTGGGTAAATACTTAAAGGCTTTATTTTGCTATTTGAAACTCTTTAAGATAATGGATTATATGTTGAAAATAAAAACATTATGATAATAAAATAGCAATATGACAATTATTAAAAACTTCACAATATTATGAATCTTTTACTATCTGTATAAATGTAAAATATATGACAAACATATTACAGAGTTTGGAAGGAGAAATACATATATTTATTTAAACATAAAATATGGTTATTTTAGTATTTGTGAAGTGATGAGATATCACATATATATAGACTCTGATCAATTAAAGATATATATTATAAACTTTTTACAAACAACTAAAATAAGTTTAAATTGGGGGTTTCAACTAATGAGCCAACAAAGCTGACTAAATGGAATCATAAACAATACGTTATAAAGACAAGAAGAGAGAAGAAAGGGGGACAGCATGTGGGAAAACAGTAAAAAGTATCAGATGGACTAACTGATAGTTGTGAAGTCATGAAGTCACTCAGTCATGTCTGACTCTTCGTGACCCCATGGACTGTAGCCCACCAGGCTCCTCCATCCATGGAGTTTTCTAGGCAAGAGTACTGCAGTGGGTTGCCACTTTCTTCTCCAACCATATTAATATAAGTGGTGGGAACATTCCAGTTAAAGGCAAATGTTTTCTGATAGATAAAAAAAACAAGGTACAATTATATGTTGTCTAAAACCTCAAAATATAGATTCACAAATTGGCTAAATTAAAACAACTAAATAGTCATACATGTTAACACTATTCTAAGAAGAACAGGAGTGACTTTATTAATATTAGAAACAATAAATTTCAGAATAAAAACATTATTACCAGGTCATTTCAAAGTGATAAAGGGATTAAATAATCAAGAGGACTTAAGAATCCTAAGTGTTCATGCACCTAATAAGAGAGATTCACCTTACATAGGGCTAAAATTGATAGACCTGGCAAGAGAAATGAAAATTGCAGCCTGATATTTCAATAGATATTTTAATATCTCTTTGAACACTGAAATCCATAAATTGATAAACCAATAGATCAAATTGATCCATAGATTAAATAGAAGATCATGAAGGACAAGACAACACTATAAACCAACTTGCCCTAATGGACATTTATAGAACGTGACTCCTAATGACAATATATTATTGTGTTACTGCAAAGAACATAATTGGAGGAGTAACAGTACCTAATGTCAAAGCTTACTTAAAGTCACAGTAACCACAACTGAGTGGTATTGATGTGCAAAGAAATAACTAAATCGATGGCACAAAAAGAAAGAGCTCAGAAATACACCTCTGTATATGTGAAAATGGATTTTTTAAAAATAAAGGTGAAACAGACTGTCCTAACTATATGCCAGAGATCTAATCTACAGCATGGTGACTACAGTTAATAATGCATTTTATACTTGCAATTTGCTAAATCTTAAGTGTTCTCACTATACACATAAAGGTAAAGACAGGAGATTATGGATGAACATGGCATAAGTATATCAAAATATCATGCTTTTATGTCTTAAATACACACAATGATTATTTGTCAATCCTAACTCAATAAAGTTAAAAAATAAAAATAAAGGTGAAAGGAATCTAGTGGAGAAAACATAATCTTTTCAAAAAATTGCACTAACACTAACTGCAAAAAAACCCAGAAAGTTCTAATAAATAGCACAAATCATCCACAAAAAAATCAAGTCAAATCGATTATGAGCATAATGATAAAACCTAGCCATTTCTGTCCTTTATTGGGTCCATCTTTGCATGAAATGTTCCCTTGGTATCCTCAATTTTCTTGAAGAGACCTCTAGTCTTTCCCATTCTATTGTTTTCCTCTGTCTCTGCATTGTTCACTTCAAAAGGCTTTCTTATCTCTCCTTGCCATTCTCTGGAACTCTGCATTCAGTTGGGAATATCTTTCCCTTTCTCCTTTGCCTTTCCCTTCTCTTCTTTTCTCAGCTGTTTGTAAATCCTCTTCAAAAACACTTTACCTTCTTGCATTGATTACATGGATCACAGCTTTGTGTAACTCAAGGAAGCTACGAGTCATACCTTGCAGGGCCACCACGAGTCATGGTGGAGAGTTCTGAAAAAACGTGATCCACTGGAGAAGGGAATGGCAAAGCACTTTAGTATTCTTGCCTCAAGTACCCCATGAACAGTATGAAGAAAAGAGTGGATATATATATATATATCTCTAAACTGAGATATCTTTATATATATCTTAAACTGATTCACTTTGCTGTACAACTGAAACTAAACACAATATTGTAAATCAACTATACTTCAAAAAAATTAAAAAATAAATATCTTTCCTTGAGTGGAGCATGATGGCCCATCTTTGATTAAATAGGAAAATGTTCTGAGGAATAGAATGCAAACAGTCAAAATAGAGAAAATCTTAGGAGATAGTGATCAAACTTCATAGACACCATCACATTTCTTTCACAGATTGTCTGTGATTTCTTTTAGTCTATTCTGTAGTGTACAATTATGCCATAATCCTTAACTTCACAAGCTAGCATCATTATTTCAAATGTGCATATAGATTGCATAATAGAATGATGGGGTATGAGATGATAAGCCGGGAAGGACTAAAAGGAACAGAGTCTTGGGGAATCACCACCATCCACTATTGTGTGTGCAGTTATAGCCAGAGCAAAAGCAATAGTGTGTAATCAAACCAAACAAAAGACAAACAGTCCTTTATAATCTCTAAATGTTAGCAAGTTTGTTCTCTGGGGTTAGATGTAGCTTCTACAGCAGTTTTGCTGGTAGGGCTTGGGTCTAACATTTTCCAGCCAGAACTGTCTATGAATCTAAGCCTACTTTTCTTATCCAGGTAGATTCTAGGGAGAAGATCTTATGGCAAAGACGATCTGTTTGCAGATGACATGACCCTCTACATAGAAAACCCTAAAGACTCCAACAGAAAATTATTAGAGCTAATCAATGAATATAGTACACTTACAGGACATGAAATCAATACACAGAAATCCCTTGCATTCCTATACACTAATAATGAGAAAATAGAGAAATTAAGGAAACAATTCCATTCCCCATTGCAATGAAAAGAATAAAATACTTAGGTATATATCTACTTAAAGAAACTAAAGACCTATATATAGAAAACTGTCAAACACTGGTGAAAGAAATTAATGAGGACATTAATAGATGGAGAAATATACCATGTTCATGGATTGAAAGAATCAATATAGTGAAAATGAGTATACTACCCAAAGCAATCTATAGATTCAATGCAATCCCTATCAAACTACCAACGGCATTTTTCACAGAGCTAGAACAAATAATTTCACAATTTGTATGGAAATACAAAAAACCTCAAATAGCCAAAGCAATCTTGAGAAAGAAAAACAGAACTGGAGGAATCAACCTGCCTGACTTCAGGCTCTACTACAAAGCCACAGTCATCAAGAAAGTAGGGTACTGGTACAAAGACAGAAATATAGACCAATGGAACAAAATAGAAAGCCCAGAGATAAATCCACACACCTATGGACACCTTATCTTTGACAAAGGAGGCAAGAATATGCAATAGATTAAAGACAATCTCTTTTACAAGTGGTGCTGGGAAAACTGGTCAACCACTTGTAAAAGAAGGAAACTAGAACACTTTCTAACACCATACACAAAAATAAACTCAAAATGGATTAAAGATCTAAGTGTAAGACCAGAAGCTATAAAACTCCTAGGGGAGAACATAGGCAAAACATTCTTTGACATACATCACAGCAGGATTCTCTATGACCCACCTCCCAGAATACTGGAAATAAAAGCAAAAATAAACAAATTGGACCTAATTAAACTTCAAAGCTTCTGCACAACAAAGGAAACTATAAGCAAGGTGAAAAGATAGCCTTCAGAATGGGAGAAAATAATAGCAAATGAAGGAACTGACAAACAACTAATCTCAAAAATATACAAGCAACTCCTGCAGCTCAATTTCAGAAAAATAAATGTCCCAATCACAAAATGGGCCAAAGAACTAAATAGACATTTCTCCAAAGAAGACATACAGATGGCTAACAAACACATGAAAAGATGCTCAACATCACTCATTATCAGAGAAATGCAAATCAAAACCACTATGAGGTACCGTTTCAAGACAGTCAGAATGGCTGTGATCAAAAGTCTGCAAGTAATAAATGTTGGAGAGGGTGTGGAGAAAAGGGAACCCTCTTACACTGTTGGTGGGAATGCAAATTAGTACAGCCACTATGGAGAACAGTGTGGAGATACCTTAAAAAACTGGCAATAGAACTGCCTTATGACCCAGCACTCCCACTGCTGGGCATACACACCGAGGAAACCAAAATTGAAAGAGACACATGTACCCCAGTGTTCACTTCAGCACCGTTTATAATAGCCAGGACATGGAAGCAACCTAGATGTCCATCAGCAGATGAATGGATAAGAAAGCAGTGGTACATATACACAATGGAGTATCACTCAGCCATTGAAAAGAATACATTTGAATCAGTTCTACTGAGATGGATGAAACTGGAGCCTATTATACAGCGTGAAGTAACACAGAAAGAAAAACAATGCAATATAGTATTATACAATACAGTATACTAACACATACATATGGAATTTAGAAACATAGTAATGATAACCCTGTATGCAAGATAGCAAAGAAGATACAGATGTATAGAACAGTTTTTGGACTCTGTGGGAGAGGGAGAGGGTGGGATGATTTGGGAGAATGGCATTGAAACATGTATAATATTATATATGAAATGAATTGCCAGTCCAGGTTCGATGCATGATACTGGATGCTTGGGGCTGGTGCACTGGGACGACCCAGAGGGATGGTATGGGGAGGGAGGAGAAAGGGGGTTCAGGATGGGGAACACGGGTATACCTGTGGCAGATTCTTGTTGATGTATGGGAAAACCAATACAATATTGTAAAGTAATTAACCTTCAATTAAAATAAATAAACTTGTATTAAAAATACTTAAAAAATAAAATAAAATTGACTTTTATTGAACTCTTACTCTGTTTCAGTTGTGTAAATTTCCTAAAATAAAGTAACCAACTACAATCACAGGCTGTCTGACAATGTGAGAAGTTACCAGTATAGACATGACTGTCAAGATGCATTTTTAAATTCTCAGTGCTCTAACTAGCAGCTACAGGATGAGCCCCGACCTTCTCTTCTACAACATCAGTGGGAGCAGGACTTAGTGTGCTTCTAGGACTGAGCTCTAGTTTGGGGCAAGGACTCAGAGATAAGAAAGACGGAACACTGAATCTAGACACATTTCTTACGTGTGAGAAAGAACAAGTCCCACAGTCTTTTGACTACCCCTCCACCACCCCCATTCAATGTGTTTTTCATTCCATAGCAAAACTTGTGAGCGGGCAGGCTTGGTGTATTCCTAGATGTTGAAGGAGAAGTGTTGGTTTTTTGAATGTCGCCAAGAATTCCTTCTACTCAGATGAGTCCTTCAATGTCCCTGCCAGGCCTTTCTTTTATACTGGACACAAATGATAAGGGATTAATCAGGAATCTGACTAGTTGCCTGGAAACTCTATGCATGAGGTCGTCCTCATGAGCTACAGAAAAAAAATAATATTTTACTATTGTTTAAGAAAGCTCTCCTTTAGAGAGGAAAAGGAAGTGGAAAGGCTATGGTCAGGAAAGATTCTTTGGGTCTTAATTGGCTTAACTGTTAGGAAAGTAGTCTTTCTACTAGTTGGGTTCCACTCTGTTACCAGGATACGACAGCCCCCTGACTCTAAGTCATTTAGGTTTTGTTTCTAACTACACCTCACATGGTGCGAGCTGCACTATAAAGAAAGTCGAGCGCTGTAGAATTGATGCTTTTGAACTGTGGTGTTGGAGGAGACTCTTGAGAGTCCTTTGGACAGCAAGAAGGTCCAACCAGTCCATCCTAAAGGAAAACAGTCCTGAAAATATTCATTGGAAGGACTGATGCTGACGCCGAAACTCCAATACTTTGGCCTCCTGATGCGAAGAACTGACTCATTTGAATAGACCTTGATGCTGGGAAAGATTGAAGGTGGGAGGAGAAGAGGATGACAGAGGATGAGACGATTGGATGGCATCATTGAATCAACGGACATGAGTTTGGGTAGATTCCAGAAGTTCGTGATGGACAGGGTGGGCTGTTGTGCAGCAGTCCATGGGGTCACAAAGAGTTGGACATGACTGAGTGACTGAACTGAACTGAACACACCAAACTGTAAACTCTTTTTAAAGAAACGTTCTAAAATTTCCTAAACTCTTCCAAGACAATATTCACTGAACCCCAACACATCCCATTAACTCGCAAGGCTCTAACTCTACAGAGTTTGTGCTAAAATGGGAAGATGAAAGTGAAAGTCGCTCAGTCGTGTCTGACTCTTTGCAACCAAATGAATGATATAACACAGTCCATGGGATTCTCTAGACAAGAATACGGGAGTGGGCGGCTGTTCCCTTCTCCAGGGGATCTTCCCAATCCAGGGAGCACACCCAGGTCTCCAGGTCTCCCACACTGCAGGCAGTTTCTTTACCAGCTGAGCCACCAGGGAAGTCAAAATGGGAAGATACTAAGCGAAATAAAATTGGGACTTAAGAGAAAAGACTCTCCTAAATTTTTCCATTACAGTGCTGTCATATCCTGGATGCCCTGTGCAGGCTGATGTTGGGAACGGGACATGCAGGAAGCTGGATGCAACAATAAAATTGTTGGAAGATGGAAAAGTTCCAGCATAGTTTTACATTCCATGAGTTTTGTTCATATACAAATCATATATATATGATTGCCGGCAATATATATATTGCCGGAGAAGGCAATGGCACCCGACTCCAGTACTCTTGCCTGGAAAATCCCATGGACAGAGGAGCCTGGTGGGCTGCAGTCCATGGGGTCGCTAGGAGTCGGACATGACTGAGCGACTTCACTTTCTCTTTTCACTTTCATGCATTGGAGAAGGAAATGGCAACCCACTCCAGTGTTCTTGCCTGGAGAGTCCCAGGGACGGGGAAGCCTGGTGGGCTGCCGTCTATGGGGTCACACAGAGTCAGACACAACTGAAGTGACTTAGCATAGCATATATATTGCACCTATTTTTATGTGTATACCAAAGATTTGTGTTTCTATAAGAAAATTCAAAAAGAAGAAGGAAATTTTGGGAATGATTATCCTGATATTTCTGAGAGAAGGATTGTTAGTGAACTATATTGTTTATAGTGACGGAAAACAAGGGATAGAATTCACATTTATAAAGAATAGCTTCATGTGATGATTGTGGCACAATCACAGAAAATTAGCCAATCTGATTACATGGTCCACAGCCTTGTCTAACTCAGTGAAATTCGGCCATGCTGTGTGGGGCCATCCAAGATGGCTGGGTTATGGTGGAGAGGTCTGGCAGAATGCGATCCATTGGATAAGGGAATGGCAAACCACTTCAGTATTCTTGAAGAAGCTGAAGTTGAATGGTTCTATGAAGACCTACAAGACCTACTAGAACTAATACCCCCAAAAGATGTCCTTTTCATTATAGGAGACTGGAATGCAAAAGTAGGAAGTCAGGAAACACCTGGAGTAACAGGAAAATTTGGCCTTGGAGTACAGAATGAAGCAGGGCAAAAGCTAATAGAGTTTTGCCAAGAGAACGCACTGGTCATAGCAAAAACTCTCTTCCTACAACACAAAAGAAGACTCTACACATGGACATTTCCAGATGTCCAAGAACAAAATCAGATTGATTATATTCTTTGCAGACAAAGATGGAAAAGCTCTATACAGTCAGCAAAAACAAGACCTGGAGCTGACTGTGGCTCAGACCATGAACTCTTTATTGTCAAATTCAGACTGAAACTGAAGAAAGAGGAGAAAAGCACTAGACCATTCAAGATTTGACCTAAATCAAATCCCTTATGATTATACAGTGGAAGTGAGAAATAAATTGAAGGGATTGGATCTGATAGACAGAGTGCCTGATGAACTATGGACAGAGGTTCACGACACTGTACAGAAGAGAGGGATCAAGACCATCGCTAGGAAAAAGAAATGCAAAAAAAACCCAAAATAGCCTCTGAGGAGGCCTTACAAATAGCTGTGAAAAGAAGAGAAGTGAAAAGTAAAGGAGAAAAGGAAAGATATACTTATTTGAAGGAAGAGTTCCAAAGAATAGGAAGGAGAGATAAGAAAGCCTTTCTCAGCGATCAGTGCAAAGAAGTAGAGGAAAATAATAGACTGGGAACGACTAGAGATCTCTTCATGAAAATTAGAGATACCAAGGGAATATTTCATGCAAAGATGGGCTCAATAAAGGACAGAAATGGTATGGACCTAACAGAAGCAGAAGATATTAAGAAGAGGTAGCAAGAATACACAGAAGAAATGTACAAAAAAAAAAAAAATCTTCATGACCCAGATATTCATGATGGTGTGATCACTCACACTCATCTAAAGCCAGACATTCTAGAACGTGAAGTCAAGGGGACCTTAGGAAGCATCACTATGAACAAAGCTGGTGGAGGTGATGGAATTCCAGTTGAGTTATTTCAAATCCTGAAAGATGATGCTGTGAAAGTGGTGCACTCAGTGTGCCAGCAAATTTGAAAAACTCAGCAGTGGCCACAGGACTGAAAAAGGTCAGTTTTCATTTTGATCCCAAAGAAAAAATGTCAAAGAACGCTCAAACTACCGCACATTTGCACTCATCTCACATGCTAGTAAAATAATGCTCAAAATTCTCCAAGCCAGGCCTCAGTAATATGTGAACCGTGAACTTCCTGATGCTCAAGCTGGTTTTAGAAAAGGCAGAGGAACCAGAGATCAAATTGCCAACATCCGCTGGATCATCGAAAAAGCAAGAGAGTTCCAGAAAAACAGCTATTTCTGCTTTATTGACTATGCCAAAGCCTTTGACTGTGTGGATCACAATAAACTGTGGGGAAATTCTGAAAGAGATGAGAATACCAGACCACCTGATCTGCCTCTTGAGAAATTTGTATGCAGGTCAGGAAGCAACAGTCAGAACTGGTCATGGAACAACAGACTGGTTCCAAATAGGAAAAGGAGTACCTCAAGGCTGTATACTGTCACCCTGTTTATTTAACTTATATGCAGAGTACATCATGAGAAATACTGGACTGGAAGAAACACAAGTTGGAATCAAGATTGCTGGGAGAAATATCAATAACCTCAGATATGCAGATGACACCACCCTTATGGCAGAAAGTGAAGAGAAACTCAAAAACCTCTTGATGAAGGTGAAAGTGGAGAGTGAAAAAGTTGGCTTAAAGTTCAACATTCAGAAAACGAAGATCATGGCATCTGGTCCCATCACTTCATGGGAAATAGACGGGAAAACAGTGGAAACAGTGTCAGACTTAATTTTTCTAGGCTCCAAAATCACTGCAGATGGTGACTACAGCCATGAAATTTAAAGACGCTTACTCCTTGGAAGGAAAGTTATGACCAACCTAGATAGCATATTCAAAAGCAGAGACATCACTTTGCCAACAAAGGTTCGCCTAGTCAAGGCTATGCTTTTTCCTGTGGTCATTTATGGATGTGAGAGCTGGACTGGAAGGCTGAGCACTGAAGAATTGATGCTTTTGAACTGTGGTGTTGGAGAAGACTCTTGAGAGTCCCTTGGACTGCAAGAAGATCCAACCAGTCCATTCTGAAGGAGATCAGCCCTGGGATTTCTTTGGAAGGAATGATGCTGAGGCTGAAACTCCAGTATTTTGGCCACCTCATGCGAAGTGTTGACTCATTGGAGAAGACTCTGATGCTGGGAGGGATTGAGGGCAAGAGGAGAAGGGGACAACAGAGGATGAGATGGCTGGATGGCATCACTGACTCGATGGACGTGAGTCTCAGTGAGCTCTGGGAGTTGGTGATGGACAGGGAGGCCTGACGTGCTGCAGTTCATGGGGTCGCAAAGAGTCGGACACGACTGAGCGACTGATCTGATCTGATCTGATCTGAAGCATCTCACAACCATTGATAACCTCCCTCACCTAAACCTTGGGATGTACTGAATGTACTTGCAGAGTCACATGCTTCATGTGAAGTCAACACTATACCTCAGTCTGCTGCAAGTGTCAATTGTCTTTTCCTGTTGTTTACCCCCCAGATAGCTTACCGTGTTGTGCTGAGTCACTCAATCATGTCTTACTCTTTGCTACCCCATGGACTGTTGCATGCCAGCTCCTCTGTCCATGGGGATTCTCAAGGCAAGAACACTGGAGTGGGTTGCCATGCCCTCCTCCAGGCCATCTTCACAACACAGGGATCAAACATATATTTTCTTCCTTGCAGACAGACTCTTTCTGTCTGAACCACCAGGGAACATAACTTACACCACTCATTATAAAAGTAATTTTTCCAGATGCCATTTAGTTTTGTTCCATATGCAATATTCTCTTATAAGGATAAGTATGGATATTAAAATCTCCAGCAATGTCCACAGATTGGACAATGGGGAAAGGTAACCCATAGGACAGTAACAGAGGCCAGTGTATACCACCCCCCACCAGAAGGCTGCCTGTTACCTTGGAATTGGCTAAGCCAGTCTATGAGTCCAGGGAAGGGCCACGCACTGAGCTGTGGGACTACAGGCCAGGGCAAGTGCAGCTGCACTGACTCACCCCTGCAAGAAAGGACACTTCATTACTCTTTTGGAGCTCATATTTTCATCACAATAATTATGTCTACACACTTCTGTGGATTTCCGTTAAATCTTCATAATTAGATTCCAGGGCCATAAAAGTAATTCCCCAATCTAGAATGTGACCAGTGGCAATTTATTTTATGAAAATCAAGTAAAATTCTATCCCATTTGCTAACACTGAAATCCTAGCATCCAATTCAAATCAGTCACGACCATATCTGATTCTTTGCAACCAATCTCAGGGCTACTCAAAATGACTTGAGATGAAGGACGTTTAACAGGGGCAGTCTGACATTTAATACACTCTAGTCATCACAGAAATGCTAAGTGTCTGTACAACCACAGCTAGCTGTTGAGGAGCTTAGCTTGGGTAGCAATCCCAATTCCTGGGACCCAGTTTTCCTAACAGCATCACAGAGTCTTTCGTTTTCGCCTCCCCATGTGCTGCACATGGAAGCCTTGCACCCGGATGATCCTCTGTGGGCCCATTCTCTCCCTGATCCCATGTTAGGTTTCTGTAAAATCCTTATTTCTTGCACATTATTCTGTCATGACTTTGGGTACATTCCCTCTGTGTTTTTCTTTTTCTAAAAATTAAAATCAGCAATGGTAGTTGTTGTCATGAGATCTTTGCACAAAATCCTGCAAATAATTCCCCTGCCCAGCTCCATCCTGGGTAAAGCAACACACAAAACTCTACCTTAGGAGAAAGGGGAATCTAAATACATCCAGAAAGAGGTTTAAGTGTCCTGATAACTCATGCTCCCATTTTAGCATCAACTGACTGATCACAGTTACAATTACCAAAACTTGCAAATGAGGGTGATTTACCTTTTGGACATGTTTTCATAATGCTGTACAGAGAGAAACAAAAAAGGTAACATGTTAATACACTTCACAAGATTCACAGTGAAGATTTAGTTTCTCATTTCCAAGGATGGGTTAACCCAAATTTCAGCAAATTGTATCATGTACACAGAAACAGGAGGGGAAACGAGTTATAGGGATTCCCAGATTTCTCATTGTTGCCAGGTCCACGTACCAATCCATACATCTTTAAACATCTTCTCTGAGGCAGTTGTTCAGTAATCAAATGTATATTAGGAGACGTAAAGCATTATTCTTGAGGATTTCTTGGTCTACTTCTCCATGAAGCTTTGCAGTTCTTTTGTTTGGCAAAAAGGGCTCTTGGTCATTAGCATTACTTGGACAGATAAAACTCTTATCATAGCAACAAAAAGCATGATTTCAAACACTAGATGGAAGGCAAAGAAGAGGTGGGTATTATCCAGGGAGCACCATGACTCTCCAGTCCTGAAAGGTTGTTGTTGAATCATACGAAGACACTGGGATTCTTGGCCCCTGGAGGAGAAGAATTCAATCCAGGGCCAGAGACGAGGCTTGATCGCTCAGAGCTTTTGTGTAATAAAGTTTTATTAAAGTATAAAGGAGATAGAGAAAGCTTCTGACACAGGCATCAGAAGGGGGCAGAAAGTACCCGCTTGCTAGTGTTAGCAATGAAGTTATATAATCCAAAGAATGTCTAGAGGTTGTAAAGACCTCATCGGACCTACTCCCATAATTTACATTTTAAGATAACAGAAGGTTTAACCCAGAGACTGTCCTAAGGCAGGATACATTATTGTCATATAATCCTAAGGAATGTGGAGAAAGAAATAAAGTTTGTCCTTTCTTCCTCCTTGAGAATTCCAGACCCCTCTCTCCTTGGGGACCCCTAGACTTCTTATCAACCTGCCTAGGAACTGACTCTCCAGTCCTCTGTCCTTACCTGGATCATGGCTCATGGCACAGTTCCTTGAACTCCTCATATATCTGTCTTCAAAATTTCTGCTTTGGGTCCATTTTGTATTGACTTTCTTTGAGTTGTTGAAAAATCTCTTTGCTTTCCTCTTCTGTTTTCTCTAAATGATGCTTCTCTTCATGGTACACTAAGTGAAACACCTTCCAATATTCAGTCCCTTTCATCTTCTTCCACGTACTCACGTAGCTCTGGGGTGACAGTGAATTAATCAGGTCACATCCATGACTGTTACCCACTATTTATCTTCCAACATTTAGAGATTTTGGTATGTTCATTTAAAAAAAAAATCTGAGAATCCTTTTTTTAGGGGTGGGGTGAGCATTTCCAGGAGGCTCTAGTGGTAAAGAAGATGCCTGCCATACAGGAGACGTAAGAGACATGGGTTTGATCCCTGGGTGGGGATGGTCCCCTGGAGGAGGGCATGGCAACTCACTCCAGTATTCTTGCCTAGAGAATCCCAATGGACAGAGGAGCCTGGCAGGCCACACAGTCCATCAGATCAGATCAGATCAGTCGCTCAGTCGTGTCCGACTCTTTGCGACCCCATGAACTGCAGCACGCCAGGCCTCCCTATCCATCACCAGCTCTCGGAGGTCACCCAGAGTCACATCCATCGAGTCAGTGATGCCATCCAGCCATCTCATCCTCTGTCGTCCCCTTCTCCTCCTGCCCTCAATGCCTTCCAGCATCAGAGTCTTCTCCAGTGAGTCAACTCTTCGCATGAGGTGGCCAAAATACTGGAGTTTCAGCTTTAGCATCATTCCTTCCAAAGAAATCCCAGGGCTGATCTCCTTCAGAATGGACTGGTTGGATCTCCTTGCAGTCCAAGGGACTCTCAAGAGTCTTCTCCAACACCACAGTTCAAAAGCATCAATTCTTCGGCACTCAGCCTTCTTCACAGTCCAGCTCTCACATCCATACATGACCACAGGAAAGACCATAGCCTTGACTAAGTGAACCTTTGTTGGCAAAGTGATGTCTCTGCTTTTGAATATGCTATCTAGGTTGGTCATAACCTTCCTTCCAAGGAGTAAGCATCTTTTAATTTCATGGCTGCAGTCACCATCTGCAGTGATTTTGGAGCCCAGAAAAATAGACACTGTTTCCACTGTTTTTCCATCTATTTCCCATGTAGTGATGGGAACAGAGGCCATGATCTTCGTTTTCTGAATGTTGAGCTTTAAGCCAACCTTTTCACTCTCCACTTTCACTTTCATCAAGAGGCTTTTTAGTTCCTCTTCACTTTCTGCCATAAGGGTGGTATCATCTGCATATCTGAGGTTATTGATATTTCTCCCGGCAATCTTGATTTCAGCTTGTGTTTCCTCCAGTCCAGCATTCCTCATGATGTACTCTGCATATAAGTTAAATAAACATGGTGACAATATACAGCCTTGACGTACTCCTTTTCCTATTTGGAACCAGTCTGTTGTTCCATGACCAGTTCTGACTGTTGCTTCCTGACCTGCATACAGATTTCTCAAGAGGCAGATCAGGTGGTCTGGTATTCCCATCTCTCTCAGAATTTTCCACAGTTTATTGTGATCTACACAGTCAAAGGCTTTGGCATAATCAATAAAGCAGAAATAGATGTTAGGATGGCACAAAGTCAAGCACGACTGAAACTACTTAGCACACAGTTGCTTTTTATTTCATTGAACCTGAAATCAACATTTCAACTCTAAACACTGTGACAAATATCCACACTTCTTAAAAATGTGAATTTGTGATTTAATAATTGTTTTATATAATATATGGGGTACACTAATGACTAAAACTACTGAATCTATCTTATCCTCATATATTTATCTATAGACTGACTCTTTGCTATAAAGAAATAATAGCAAATATTCAGAGAACTAGGCAACATCTTTCTAAACTATTTACTTTTGGGTCCACAAACTGCATGCAAAGCAGAACCTCATGCACATGAGTGCAGCGTGACTCCCCTGTCTGATGCTGTGCACTCCACGCCTTAACTGGCTTCCACCCTATCCTAAGAGATACCAGTCAACAGACAACTACCTTCTAGTCTTAATTCCCATCATCTCCTTTTTTTTTTTCACTGTCTATTTTCCTTCTTTCCTTTAAACTTTAAAAATGATTCACACTTAAGAAAAACAAGACACACACCATTGACCAAAGTCTTCACTGCGTTCTCTCTTGTATTGTCTTTACTTTCAATGAGCAGATTTTTTGATTAGGAGTGTATGTTCATAGTACTCATTTGTGGAACTCAATCTTTCAACAAAGCAGCAAACTCTCTTCAATTTCCGGGCTTCTTTAATGAAACCACATTCCTGTTATCAGGAACCTCCTTTGCTGAGTCCACATAGCTTTTACTTGGCATGTTTCTAAGAACTTCTTCCTGTTACCCCAATCCTTCCTTTATGAAACCTATACACCTTGGGCTTCAAACAAACCCCCTTTTCCTGTTTCTCTCTA